>PVLC010011906.1:0-45771 GCA_004027655.1 Graphiurus murinus
TTTTTTTTTTTTTTTTTTTTTTTGTGGTACTGGGGATTGAACTCAGGGGCATTCTACCTCCGAGCTATACCTCCAGCCCTATTTTTTATTCTTTATTTTTGAAACAGGGTCTCACTAAGTTGCGGAGTGCCCCACTAAGTAGCTGAGGCTGGCCGCGAACCCGGATCCTCCAGTCTCAGCCTCCCAAATGCTGGGATTACAAGCGTGCGCCACCACGCCTAGCTCCTCCAGCCCTATTTTATTTTTATTTTGAAACAGAGTCTCACTAGGTTGATGAGAGTCTCATTATTTGCTGAGGCTGTCCTTGAAGCTGTGATCTTCCTGTCTCAGCCTCCCAAGAAATGGGATTACAGGCTTGTGCCAAAGTGTCCGTTTTAGGCCTTTTAACATTTAAAATAATTATCAATATGATTGAGTTTAAGTCTACCATCTTTTTTTTTTTTGCAGTACTGGGAGTTGAACTCAGGGGCATTCTACCTCCGAGCTATACCCCCAGCCCTATTTTTTAGTCTTTATTTTGAAACCGAGTCTCACTAAGTTGCGGAGTGCCTCACTAAGTAGCTGAGGCTGGCCGCAAACCCGGATCCTCCGGTCTCAGCCTCCCGAATGCTGGGATTACAAGCGTGCGCCACCACGCCCGGCTTTAAGTCTACCATCTTGCCATTTTTTTTCTGTTTGTGCAATCTGTTCTTATGCTTTCTTCTTTTCCTGCCTTTTTTTGGATTCATTGAGTATTTGTGTGTGTGGGGGGGACTAGGGATAGAACCCAGGGGCATTCTACCTCCGAGCTACACCCCCAGCCCTATTTTTATTCTTTATTTTGAAACAGGGTCTCACTAAGTTGTGAAGGGCTTCTCACTATGTAGCAGAGGCTGGCCTCGAACCTGCGATCCTCCTGTCTCAGCCTCTCAAGTACTAGGATTACAAGCATTTACCACCACGCCCAGCTTCATTGAGTATTTTTTAAATTCCATTTTATCTATTCTCCTGGCTTACTTAGCTGTATACTTCAGTGATTCAGTTATTTTATGGTGCTTGCAGGTTTCATTTATCATGGTCTGCCTTCAAATCATATTCTACTACTTATATATAATGTAAGACTCTTATAATAGTAAATTTCCATTTCCCCTTCTCCTTTGTGTTATTGCCCGTCACTTCTGATTGGCCAAGATCACGTGTAGTATAAAATTCACACTTGATTGTCCATTGTTTTTCCTCAAGTTTACTATTTCTGGTACTTTTTTCTCCTTTATAAAAGGACGTGTGTGTGTGTGTGTTAGTTACTGGGGATTGAACCTGGGGTATTCTACTTCTGAGCTACACCTCTAGACTTTTTTATTTTCTTGCAATCCTCCTGTCTCAGTCTCCCAAATACTGGGATTACAGGCATGCTCCACTATGCCTGTCTGTAAAAAGACCTTTGGCGTCTGAAGAAATGAACATGTGTCACTTGGGAGGCTGAGATGAGAGGATCACAGATTCGAGGACAAGTCTCAGCAAGTAGTGAGACTCTCATCAACCTAGTGAGACCCTGTTTCAAAATAAGAGTAAAATAGGGCTGGGGTGTAGTTCAGAGGTAGAACACCGCTGATCCCCTCTACCAAGAAAAAAAAGAACATATGCTGACATGGTAGTACACATCTGTAGTTCCAGCTACTTGGAGGCTGAGGCAGCAGGATTACTTGAGCTCAGGAGTTTGGGGCTAGCCTGGGCAAACATAGCAAGACCCTGTGTCAAAAAGAAAAAAGGAAGCCAGGTGTGGTGGCACATGCTTGTAATCCCAGCATTCGGAGGCTGAGACCAGAGGATCCGGGTTCGCGGCCAGCCTCAGCTACCTAGTGAGGCACTCCGCAACTTAGTGAGACTCGGTTTCAAAATAAATAATAAAAAATAGGGCTGGGGGTGTAGCTCGGAGGTAGAATGCCCCCTGGGTTCAATCCCCAGTACCGCAAAAAAAAAAAAAAAGAAAAAAGGAGCCAGGCGTAGGGTACATGCCTGTAATCTCAGTATTTGGGAGGCTGAGATAGGAAGGAGGATGTCAGATTTGATGATAGCCCTTAGCAAAGTAGTGAGATTCTTGGCAACCTAGTGAGACCTTGTTTCAAAATAAAAAACAAAATAGGGCTTGGGGTATAGCTCAGAGGTAGCATGCCCCTGGGCTTAATCCCTAGTACCACCACCAAAAAAAGAAAAAAAAGAGCTGGGCATGGTAGCACACACCTGTTATCCCAGTACATGGGAGGAGGCTGAGGCAGGAGGATCACAGGTTCTAAGCCATCCTCGGCAACTTAGTGAGGCTCTCAAGAACTTAGCAAGACCATGTTTCCAAATAAAAAGTAAAAAGGGCAGAGGGCTGGGGTGTAGCTTGGAAGTATAAGCCCTTGGGTTCAATCCCCAGCAACACACATACAAAAGAAGAAGGATAAGGAGGAGAAAAAAAGGGAGGGAGGAAGAAAACAAAATACTGGTTAGGGATATAGTTCAGTGGTAGAATGCTTGCTCAGCATGTGTGAGGCCCAGGTTCAATTCCCAGTACCCTAAATAAGTAAATAAATAACTAAATAATAGCAAAAAAAAAAAAAAAAAAGTCTAGAGAAATTAACAGAAATGTTGGGATGTGATTTTTTTTTTTTTTTCCTCTCCTGTGTAGCTTCTTCTTGGCTAGTTTCCCTGCCCAGGAGTCTCCTGAGCCTCCCTAATCCATGCACGCTTTGTGGTTCACCTCCTGTGTGGTGCAGCCTTGCTAATCAGGGATGCTATCGCTATCGCCTCTCTGGGCTGCGGAGCCCATGGTGGGTGTGGCTGACACATTCCAGAAGCACAGGTTTCACAGAATCCTCGAATTCCAACTCTGGCCTCTTCCAGGGGAGAGAGAGGCATGACCAGACCCTCTGGACTCTCCGGGGGTTGTCACTCTCAGTTCCTTCTTGTCCTGCCTCTTGGAAATGCTCCCCTCGTCCTTCCCCAGCACGAGGCACCAGGCCCCGCCTTGGCCCGGTACCCCTTCCCTACCCCCAGCTGCCCACCTCACCGAACTTCCCTTCCCCTCCACCGCAGAGAAGCCAGGCAGGCCACACCAAGAGCTTAGACCCTAAGCGCCCACAAGGGGCTGAGCTGCGGCCGCAGAGTCCTGTGGAGTGTTTTTAAAGGACAGGGTGGTGCCGGCTGGGGGAAGTGGTAAGGCGATCACGGTAGATGGGGCATTGGGGTGGAGGAGTCGAAGCCGCAGCCGTGTGCTCTGTGTCGCTCCCCCACTTTGCTCTTCGCATATACTGGGCGCTCACAGGGGACCAGGAGGCGGTGTGAACTCAAGTGGGAAGGCAGATCTCCGAGCGACGGCTTGGTGGGATCATTAATTCCTTTGTTCAGTATTGCCCATGGAGCACCTGTTATATGCTAGACTCTGCTCAATGCTCAGGAGGAAGCTAGATGTAAGCATGCCCCCCCCCCGCCTCACTGTTGAGGCGCTGTGGGACGTGGGTACTTTGGCAGACACTTCCTGCCAGTTTGACATGCTCTGTCATCTGTGAAGTGCACGGTACTTTTGGAATGAAAAGGAGAGGGACCTTAAATCCTGTGTGGAGCTGCGTGTGGTGGCAGATGCCTATAATCCCAGTACTTGAGGGGCTGAGACAGGATTACAGGTTTGTGGCCAGCTTCAGCAACTTAGTGAGACCCTGAGCAGCTTAGCAAGACCCTGTTTCAAAATAGAAAATAAGAGGGGCTGTGGTGTAGCTCAGAGGTAGAATGGCCCTGGGTTCAATCCCCAGTGCCACAAAAAAAGAAGTGGTACCCTAGCTGGGTATGGTGGCACATGCCTGTAATTCCAATACTTGGGAGTGTCTCGAAGGTAGAATGTCCCTGGGTTTGATGCCCAGTATCCTCCCACACACAAAAGAAATGGTACCCCAAACTAACTGTTGTATGTTTACATAGATAGCCACTCTTTTTTTTTTTTTTTTTTTTTGCAGTACTGGGGATTGAACTCAGGGGCATTCTACCTCCCAGTTATACCCCTAGCCCTATTTTTTATTATTTATTTGGAAACAGGGTCTCACTAAGTTGCGGAATGCCTCACTAGGTGGCTGAGGGTGGTCGAGAACACAGATCCTCTGGTCTCAGCCTCCCAAGTGCTGGGATTACAAGCGTGCGCCACCACGCCTGGCTTAGATAGCCATTCTATAATAAGATTTGGGGGTCTTTCACAGAAGAGCCCCTCTCCCAGCATAAAACTAACACATTCCTTTTTCATTTTTTTTCTTTCTTCCTTTTTTTGTGCTACTTGGGATTGACCCAGGGTTTCACACTAGCTAAGCAAGCACTCTACCACTGAGCTACATCCTCAGCCCTTTCTTAGCTTTTATTTTGAGACAGGGTCCAAGTTGCCCAGACTGGCCTCGAACTGGCAATCCTCTCTTAGCCTCCTGAGTAGCTGGGATTACAGGCAAGTGCCACAGTGCCCGTCCTCCTTTTTCTTCAGGTGGGCAAGGTGGGTCCCTTTTGCTCTCATGTTGCAGAAGAGGAAACTGAGCTGTACAAGTCTCGAGGGAGAAGAAAGGACTTAATCTGGTAAAGAAGATAGGAGGGTGGCGTAGGGAGAGGGAACAGCAAGCACAGGGCTCACGCGCACGCCGACTTCATCGACTGTGATTTGGCACCCTGCGTCCTCCTAATTTATCTTTCAAGTGAATCAAACAGCTCGAGTCACAAAGCCAAGGACAGTCCCTGGGCTTTGCTTCCTCCATGGAATGGCTTTGGGGGTGGCCTTGGTACCACAGTGAGGTGTTTGTGCAAAGTCTCTCTGGGCTGGCTGGACTGGGTCTCGGGCCGGTGCCGAAGGCCACTTCCATGAGAACCTGGCGCCTGAGATTGTGCTCTGGGACTGCTGAGCCAGTGTGAGCTCCCGCTCATGTGGCAGGAAGGACCTGGCTCCCCTGATGACATGCTTGGTCCAGGCCCTCTCTTCCTGGAGGAGGCTGTCTGAGATGGAGCTGGCCTTGCTTGTAGGCTGCAGAGGCACGCTGAGGGCAGATGGGAGCGCAGAAGGCCGGAGCCTGGTATTCCTGAGCACGGAGAATTCCTGGAGCCCGCTGTATGCAGCCTGGAGCTGGCTTCTCCCAAACCCTGGCGGAAGACTTTGTTTTCAGCATAGTGGCAACTGGAGTGGGAACACTGTATCATTTTCCCAAATGCTACTTTAAGGGGCCTGAGAGATTCATAGCGGCTTGGCTGGGGAAGGAAAGGCCCTTGGGCTCCTCGGGTTGCCCTGTGACTCCGACTCCGGGTTGCCCTGTGACTCCGACTCCCGTCCTTGCTGCCCTCCTCACCCTGACCCCTCCTGCTGACCGTCTTCTCCTGGCCCTGGCCCTATCTCAGCTGGGCTCCTACAGGAAACAATGGTGGGAGGCGTCCTGTACTCCTCCCTCTTTCCCCACGCCCACCGGGACCGGGTCTTGTTGGTTTTACCTTGTTTCATTTGAGCCTGGGTCTCCTCAGTAGAGCCCTGCCCCCTCCGGTCTCTCCTGCACACTCCTGCTGAGTGAACTGAAGGGCAGGCCTGGTCCTGCGCTCCCTGCTACGTCCCCGTCCTCGGGCTCACCCTTGGAAGTGCAGACTTCCCAGCAGGCCCTGGGCCCTGGACGCCCCTCTGCCAAGCCGGGACTCGCACCCTGAGCGCCAGTGCCCTGTCCAGGCCCTTGGCAGCCCTTTTGTCACCTCTGCCTGGAACACGCCTGCTTCCTCTCCCCCAGCCCTCTGCTGACCTTCGGTGCTCCCACAGACACCGTATCTGTGTCTCTACTGTGCTCAGCAAGTGTTCATGGACGTTATTGGGGCCATGCTGGGAAGGGCAAGGCTGCCCCCACTGCGGGCGGTGGAGGGACCGGAGGAGGTGGGCGAGACAGGCTGAGGAGCTCTGCCCTTTTTCCGGGGATAATCTCAGAGACCCGGGTGAGGCCGCCTCTGTTTTGTGCCTCCTGAACTGGGTGGCCTTGCTGTAGAGAAGTGTGTGCTGCCATCCTGGTCACCGGGAATCGAAGCGAAGATGTGGCATCTTCAGCCCCAAGTGACCAGACTTGTCGTCAAAGGACCAAGCAGTGAGCGGAGGGGCAGGGTGGGCCACCTGGGGCTGTAGGTTCCCATTCTCTTGGGACTGTCCCTGTTGGAAGCCCTCCCCAGAGCCATGCAGTAGGGACACGAATACAGCATTTCATGTGTAATTTCAGGTGGCTCCCAGACCCCAGAGCGTCGTCTATGGATGAGGAGCTTAGACTTCTGGGGTGAGGGTTAGCTGCCTTCCTGGAGGCTCTTCCCCTCCCTTGCCCTGGAAAGGGAAGACAAGAATCCTTTTACCCCAGGGGTGGGGCAGAACTGAGTCAGCAGAAGGAGGAAGGAAGCTGGGCGTGGTGACACAGGCCTGTAAATCCAGTATTTGGGAGGCTGAGACAGGAGAATCACAGGTTCAAAGCCAGCCTCGGCAACTTAGCGAGGCTTGCAGCAACTTAGCAGGATCTTGTTTCCAAACAAAAAATAAAATAGGGTGGGAGTGTTGTTTGGGGGTAGAATGCCCCTGGGTTCAATTCCGCAGCATTATTAAAAAGGAAGAAGAAAGAGAGAGAAGTGCAGGGCCAGATGCAGCCCCACGAGCAGGTGGGCACTCATTATGCATAACAGGAGGGGCCTCTGGAGGACTTGGAGAGCGCAGTTGGGCCGGCGTGGACTCCCTCCTTGGTGCTCACATGGTTGGGAGCACTGTGGGCTGGGAGGTGGGCCTTTGGACCAGACTCCCAGGAAGACCAGCAGGGCCCCTCTCCACATGGGCCTCATGCACCGAGCTCCCCACCCGAGCACAGGGGCCTCTGGATTCTCCTGATTTGCGACCCTTTGAACTCAGGGACGGCTTTGAAGCCAGAGAGAGAGATTGAAGTTTTGGCTGGGTCCTGAAAAGCCTCTCAGGTTTTTTTTTTTTTTTTTTTTTTTTTTTTTTTTTTTTTTTTTTTTTTTTTTTTTTTTTTTTTTTTTTTTTTTTGTGTGTGTGTGTGTGTGTGGTACTGGGGATTGAACCAGAGGCATTCTATCTCTGAGCTATAACCCCAGCCCTATTTTACTTTTTATTTTGAAACAGGGTCTCGCTAGGTTGCTGAGAGTCTCTCTACTTGCTGAGGCTGTCCTCGAACAAGCGGGCACCACCACACTTGGCTGCCTATCAGGTTTTTAACCCAGACTCCTTGTTAACAGAGGCTATTGGTCTATCCTGGTGTCAAGAGCGGATCTGGGGGCGGTGTGGGAGACTTCGGCTGCCCTTTCTCTGCAGTTGCTCACCGCCGGAGGAGCTGGGCATTCTCACACCTGCCCAGGTGGGGCAGTCAAGGATGTCAGCTTTGTGGGTGGGACAGTTAGCCAGCTGCTATCTGGCACCTGATTGCCTGGTAAGGTAGGTACTAGGTAGGTACTACTGCTGTATATACACTGCATGCCTCTGGTACACCAGGCCTGCTCTATGTTCATATCTTATTTGTTCTTCCAAATGGCTCCCATGAAGCTTGGGAATCCCATAGCCTCCATGATGTAAGGGGCCACTGATCCACCATTCACCGGAGGAGGAAACTCAAAGAGGGGCTGTGCAGCAAGTGGTGGGCTGAGCTTAAACCCACCTTGTTCAGCTACAAAACTCATGTTTTGTGTGTGTGGTGCTGGAGATTAAACCCAGAGGCATTCTACCTCCGAGCTATACCCCCAGCCCTATTTTTTATTCTTTATTTTGAAACAGGGTCTCACTAAGTTGCAGAGAGCCTCACGAAATCGCTGAGGCTGGCTGAGAACCTGGATCCTCCAGTCTCAGCCTCCCAAATGCTGGGATTACAAGCGTGCACCACCAAGCCCGGCTTGCTGCTTTTTTTTTTTTTTTTTTTTTGCGGTACTGGGGATTGAACTCAGGGGCATTCTACCTCCGAGCTATACCCCCAGCCCTATTTTTCATTCTTTATTTTTGAAACCAAGTCTCACTAAGTTGCGGAGTGCCTCACTAGGTAGCTGAGGCTGGCCGCGAACCCGGATCCTCTGGTCTCAGCCTCCCGAATGCTGGGATTACAAGCGTGCGCCACCACGCCCGGCTCTTGCTGCATTTTTTAAAAATGCATTCTTTCTTTTTGTGGTACCCCAGGGCATTCTATCTCTGAGCTACAGCCCCATCCCTATTTTATTTTTATTTTGAAACAGGATCTAAGTTGCAGATGGCCTCACTAAGTTACTGAGGCTGTCCTTGAACCTTTGATCCTCCCATCTCAGCCTCCCAAGAACTGGTATTACAAATGTGTGCCATCACTTCCAGCTTATTTTTGTAGTTTCAAACAGGGTCTCACTAAGTTGTTGAGGGCTTTACTAAGTTGCTGAGGCTGGCCTTAAACCTGTGATCCTCCTGTCTCAGCCTCCCAACTACTCCCATGCTACCTTTTTTTTTTTTTGCACACTCACATACCTGCTGAGGCCAGTTGGGCAAAAAAGAAAAGGACCTAGATACTAGATTTCATGGTGCATCTGAAGAAGATGGCCACTTACTAATGATTGCCTTACAGAAAAGTAGACCAGTACAGATGCTTAAGTAGAGAATGCTCTTTTTAGCTGAGCATGGTAGTATGCACCCATAATCCCATTTGGGAGGCTGAGATAGGAGGATTGCAGGGTCGAGGTCAGCCTGAGCAATTTAGTGAGGCCCTGTTTCTTTTTTTTTTGCGGTATTGGGGATTGAACTCGGGGACATTCTACCTCCGAACTATACCCCCAGCCCTATTTTTTATTCTTTATTTTGAAACCGCGTCTCACTAAGTTGCTGAGTGCCTCACTAGGTAACTGAGGCTGGCCTCGAACCCGGATCCTGCAGTCTCAGCCTCCCAAATGCTGGGATTACAAGCATGCGCCACCACACCCGGCTGAGACCCTGTTTCAAAACAAAACATGAAATAGGACTGGGGGTATAGCTTGGAGGTAGAATGCTTCTGGGTTCAACTTCTTATACCAAAAAATAGAAACAATCAAAACAAAACGAGAAAATGCCCTTTTTAGCTGAGTGTGGTGGCATACCCAGAGACATTCTATTGCCAATGTACACCCCCAGCCCTACATTTTTTTTTGTTTGCGGTACTGGGGATTGAACTCAGGGGCATTCCATCTCTGAGGTACACCCCCAGCCCTGTTTTTTATTCTTTTATTTTGAAACAGGGTCTCACTAAGTTGTGGAGGGTCTCACTAAGCAGCTGAGGCTGGCTGCGAACGTGGATCCTCTGGTCTCAGCTTCCTGAATGCTGGGATTACAAGCATGCGCCACCACACCTGGCTCCAGCCCTACTTTTTTTTTTTTTTTTTTGGTGGTACTGGGGATTGAACTCAGGGGCATTCTACCTCCGAGCTACACCCCCAGCCCTATTTTTTATTCTTTATTTTGAAACCGGGTCTCACTAAGTTGCGGAGTGCCTCACTAGGTAGCTGAGGCTGGCCGCGAACCCAGATCCTCTGGTCTCAGCCTCCCGAATGCTGGGATTACAAGCGTGCGCCACCACGCCCGGCTCCAGCCCTACTTTTTTATTTTGATACAGAGTCTCGCTAGGTCGATGAGAGTTTCACTACTTGCTGAGGCTGTCCTCCAATCTGTGATCCTCCTGTCTCAGCCTCCCAAGCACTAGGATTATAGGCATGCACCACTGTGCCCGGCTAAGAAAATGCTTTTTTAAAAAAATTAATTAACTTATTTATTTATTTACTTTGTGGTATTGGGGATTGAACCCAGGGGCATTCTATCTCTGAGCTACACCCCAGCCCTATTTTTTGTATTCCTTATTTTTGAAACAAGGTCTCACTAAGTTGCGGAGAGCCTCACTAAGTAGCTGAGGCTGGTGGTGAAACTGTGATCCTCCTGTCTCAGCCTTCCAAATATTGGGATTATATATGTGCACTACCACGCCCAGCACTTCTTAACTTTTAAAAATTGCAGTACTGGGGATTGAACCCAGGGGCTCTCTACCACTAAGCTATACCCCCAGTTCTTTTTATTTTTTATTTTGAGACAGCATCTCCCTAGATTGCCTAGGCTGGCCTTGAACCTCCCTCTGCCTCATCCTGCTGAAGCTGAAATGACAAGCATGTGCCACCACGTCTAGCCAGAAACGCTGGGCTTAATGCACTTAACCTACTGAACACCGTAGCTTAGCAACGTAGTACACACTGGAGTATCAGCCATTTCCCTTGTCATTGTGTGGCTCACTGTCACTGCCCAGGCATCTCATAACACCAGCCCAGGAAAAGATCAGAATTCAAAATTCAAAGTGTGCGGGTGTGTGTGTGTGGTACTGAGGATTGAATCCAGGGGTGTTCTACCTCTGACCTACACCCTCAGCCCTTTGATTTTTTTTTTTTTTTTTTTTTTTTTTTTTTTGCGGTACTGGGGGTTGAATTCCGGGGCATTCTACCTCCGAGCTATACCCCCAGCCCTATTTTTTATTCTTTATTTTGAAACCGGGTCTCACTAAGTTGCGGAGTGCCTCACTTAGGTAGCTGAGGCTGGCCGCGAACTCGGATCCTCTGGTCTCAGCCTCCCGAATGCTGGGATTACAAGTGTGCGCCACCACGCCCGGCCCAGCCCTTTGATTTTTTATTTTGAAATGGTCTTGCTAAGTTGCTGAGGCTCTTAGCAGGCACGCGCCGCCACAGCCGGTTCAGAGTGTGGTTTTTGCTCAATGTGTATTGCATCCCCACCATTGTGAAAATTTTAAGTGAACCCGTTGTATATAAGGAAGCATCTGTCTTCTGACACATCCTAGGAAGCTAGAAATCCCAGTTCCCATGTGAAATCTCTTAATTTCTTCAGACTACTCAGATTTCTTAAAAAGCACAAACATAGCCGGGTGTGGTGGCGCACGCTTGTAATCCCAGCATTCGGGAGGCTGAGACCGGAGGATCCGGGTTCGCGGCCAGCCTCAGCTACCTAGTGAGGTACTCGCAACTTAGTGAGACCCGGTTTCAAAATAAAGAATAAAACAAATAGGGCTGGGGGTATATCTCGGAGGTAGAACGCCCCTGAGTTCAATCCCCAGTACCGCAAAAAAAAAAAAAAAAAAGGCACAAACAATCAGTTGGATTCAAATGCAAGCGGGCCTCACACTGGAGCCCCTCCCTGGCTCATCCCCATGCCCTGGCCTCACTGCCTCTAGAATCCCCCCCTCCCCAGGAGAAAAAAAGGGGCTTATTGCAGAAAGAGGTCTTGGAAGACTTTGCAGTCCAACCTTCAGCCGTTTGCGATTCCTGGAGAAGAGAGGAACCTTAGCCGTGGGTGGCAGGGAGACAGATCTACGCCCAAGTCAAGATTGCCAGTGGAGGAGTCTGGGCTCAGGCCCCAGCTCTGCCCCGCCCACATGTCAGCCCTTGGGCTCCTGTGTCCCCTGCTGCAAAGACCTCAGGGGCTTCCTGCCATCTGTCACCCTGCACTCCCCTGTCCTGGGCTCTCAGGGGAGCACAGTCCCTGGGACCTTTCCTCTAGGAGCTGCTCCTTGTGCCTGGATTTGAAATTCATCTTGCACGGGGGAACAGGTCTTCTTGCTCTTGGTCAGGGACTTTTGACAGCTGTCTCTGCATCTTGTCGAGGTGAGGGTAGGAAATGCAGTGGGGCCGCCCCCACCAACACCACCAAGGACGCCATCCACAGTTTAAAAAGCAGAAACAAGCTGCATCTGAAAAGGTAGTAGTTAGCGGGCATGGTGGCGCCAGGTACTTGGGAGGCTGATATAGGAGGATCACAGGTTTGCGGCCAGCCTTTGCTACTTAGTGAGGCCATCCGAAACTTAGTGAGACCCTGTTTCAAAATGAAAAATAAAAAATAGGGCTGGGAGCCGGGCGTGGTGGCGCACGCTCGTAATCCCAGCATTCGGGAGGCTGAGACCGGAGGATCCGGGTTCGAGGCCAGCCTCAGCTACCTAGTGAGGCACTCCGCAATTTAGTGAGACTCGGTTTCAAAATAAAGAATAAAAAATAGGGCTGGGGGTATACCTCGGAGGTAGAATGCCCCGGAGTTCAGTCCCCAGTACCGCAAAAAAAAAAAAAAAAAAAAAAAAAATAGGGCTGGGGGTGTAGCTCAGAGGTAGAATGACCCTGGGTTCCATCCCCAGTTCTTTTTTTTTTTCTTTTTGCGGTACTGGGGATGGAACTCAGGGGCATTCTACCTCTGAGCTCTACCCCCAGCCTTATTTTTTATTTTTTTATTTTGAAACAGGGTCTCACTAAGTTGTGGAGTGCCTCACTAGGTAGCTGAGGCTAGCCGAGAACCCAGATCCTTCGGTCTCAGACTTACGAATGCTGGGATTACAAGCATGCGCTATCACGCCTGGCTCTATCCCTGGTTCTTAAAAAAAAGGGGGGGGGGGTTTAGAGGTGTAGCTCAGAGACAGAATGCCCGTGGGTTCAATCCCCAGTACTGCAAAAAAAAAAAAAAAAGGGTAGTAGTTATCTTGGTGGGTGTGGTGATGCACTCGGATTATCCCTGTATTTGGGGAGGCTGAGACAGGAGAATTGCAGGTTCAAGGACAGCCTCAGCAAGTAGTGAGACTCATTAACCTAGTGAGACCCTGTTTCAAAATAAAAATAAGGGCCAGGCGTGGTAGCACACACTTGTAATCCCAGCATTTGGGAGGCTGAGACCGGAGGATCCGGGTTCGTGACCAGCCTCAGCTACTTAGTGAGGCACTCCACAACTTAGTGAGACCCTGTTTCAAAATAAAGAATAAAAAATAGGGCTGGGGGTATAGCTCAGTGGTAGAATACCCGTGAGTTCAATCCCCAGTACCGCAAAAAAAAAAAAAAAAAAAAAAAAAATAAGGCTAGGGTGTAGCTTAGAGGTAGAATGCCCCAGGGTTTCCTAGTATCACACACACAAAAAATGGAAAGGGCAGTAGTTATGGTGTTGGGTGTGGTGCACGCCTGCACTCTGAGTACTTGGGGGACTGAGAAAGGAGGATCATAGGTTCCAGGCCAGCCTCAGCAACTCAGAGATCTTGTTTTATTTTTATTTTTATTTTTTTTTTGCGGTACTGGGGATTGAACTCAGGGGCATTCTACCTCCGAGCTACATCCGCAGTCCTATTTTTTATTCTTTTTATTTTTGAAACCGAGTCTCACTAAGTTGCAGAGTGCCTCACTAGGTAACTGAGGCTGGCCTCGAACCCGGATCCTCCGGTCTCAGCCTCCCGAATGCTGGGATTACAAGCGTGCGCCACCACGCCCGGCTCAGAGATCTTGTTTTAAAAAAAACTCAGGGTGTGCATATAGCTCAGACATAGAATTCCCCTGGGTTCAATACTCAATACGAAGAAAAAAAAAAAAAGAAGGAAAGGAAAGAAAAGGCAGCAGTAGGACTTGACCCGCTTGCTGATGGTGGCCGTGTCCTGTCTAGACATGAAGATGGGCAGGGAAGCAGCAGCCACAACAGTTTTGTTGCTAGTTAACCACAAGGCTCCCTGATTTGCATACAGCCAGGGGCCAGGGCCGAGTGTTTCTTGTCTGATCTGTCTTTGGGAAGTTTAGCCCAGGAGCTTCCAAGAGAGCTGTGCCCCTGTGCACGGCACAGTGCTCTGGACGTGCTGGTCTGGCCCTTCTCGGCACCTCTAGTGAGAGGTCTGAGTTGAATCCAGCACCTGGTAGAACTAGTGATTTGCGCAGTCTACCTGAACGGTGGCCCAGATGTCCCCTCAGAGTGTCGTTTCTGTTAGAAGGCATCTCCTCGGTTCAGAAGCCAACTTCCAAACGACTTTGGAATGCCTGTGTGTTCCTTGGCAACGTCCTGTGTCGTGTTCCTGGCATTACAGCGGACGCCCCTGTTGCCCTCCGTTCTGGCTCCGCTGGGTCCAGTTCCCAGAGTGTCTCCTACAGTAAAATCCAAATCAGGGATGAAGGGAACCAACCCCCCGGCCCCTATCCTGGTGTGTGTAGTCAGCTGGATTGTCCCGTCCCCTGAAACCAGGCTAGGTGGGAGCCCTGGAACCTTCACTGCCACGCAAGTCCTGGCACAGGCTCAGTTCACCTGCTCGGCTTGAGGTCTGAGCACTGGGGTGGGCGGGCTTCTTGCAGGCTGACTACAGGGTGTCTTTTTTGTTGTTGTTGTTGTTACTGGGGATTGAACTCAGGGGCATTCTACCTCCGAGCTATACTCCCAACCCTATTTTTTATTCTTTATTTTGAAACAGCGTCTCACTAAGTTGCGGAGTGCCTCACTAGGTAGCTGAGGCTGGCCGGGAACCCAGATCCTCCAGTCTCAGCCTCCCAAATGCTGGGATTACAAGCGTGCACCACCATGCCTGGCTCAGGGTGTCCTTTTGATTTTCTTTCCACTCTATCCTCCCCTGGACCTTGATGTACCTACATGTGAGCCCTGCCAGCCAGAGGGACAGTCCAGAGGTCCTTGGATGTGTTTTGTTTCGGGGAAGTCTGTTTTCCCTCGTCTGCTCTGTGGTTTCCCAGCAGGATTTTGCAGTCTCCATCTGCTTCCTCCCTGTCCAGGAAGGGGCAGATATCCCAGTGCGGAAAGTCAGCAAAGATCCGGCTTTGCAGCTCCAGCGTGGATGGGGTGTCCTCCTGTGTTAGGTCAGCACGGTCACCGTCGTCTCCCACTGGGCCTCATGCAAGTGTGGCGCTCGGTGTGGGGGACTGAGATCGGAGCTTCTGTGCCTGGGATGGGCTCTTCTTCAGGAGGGCCAACTGTCTGTGGTGACACCAGCTGTCGAGGGCCCCGCATTTCCTGGAGCCCTGAACTCAGCAGATGGCTTCCAAATCTTGTGAGACCAAGAAGACCCAGGGTTGGATGGTGTAGATGCTTTTAGGGAAGTGAAAGTATCCTTGAGAGTCAGCTAGGGAAAGACTCGGGGCAGCTGGCCCGGTCTTCCTCTCCCGCCCCGCTTCTTCTCAGAACTGACCACCTAAGATAGCGGTTTCAACTCAGGTTCCAGTAGGTGACACCCGAGGTTCTGTGTACTTCCTAGCTTTCTCTCAAGAAAACTCATCGCAACAACACACTTGGGTGGGGCTGGCGGCCCTGGAGTCATCTTGAACTCACTTCAGTTGATTTTCTCAAAGAAGCAGCAAATCAGTCGCACATGTCAATACCAGATGATCATCAGCCAAGGATGGGTGGTGGACGTCTCACCACTGATTGAGCGCACGTCAGAAATGGCGGGGGGTGGCGCCAGCTCAGGCTGGTGTTTCCCCAGCGTGCTTGCATCCTCTGCCGTCCTCTTCGCCCTAGATGCAGGGCAGAGAGGAACAGCATCTGCAGAGGAGGAAGACGCTGGAACTGCTGGCACTTGTGCTCTGTAGATCAAGTACCCGAGTGAGGCCATGGCTGTCCACGGGGGAGCAGCTAGGTTGAGTCCAGGCCACAGTTCTCTCTCTTTCAATTGGTGGGTTTGGTAGCCGAGTGTGGTGGCGCACGTTTGTAATCCTGGTACTTGGGAGGCTGAGACAGGAGGATCTCAGGTTCGAGGACAGCCTCAGCAAGTAGTGAGACTCTCATCAACCTAGCGAGACCCTGTTTCCAAATAAGAAATAAAAAATCGGGCTGGGGGTGTAGGTTGAAGGTAGAATACCTTGAGGTTCAATCCCCAGTGCTGCAAAAAAAAAAAAATCAGTGGGTTTGGTGTGGATCCCTGTCCATCTTCTGATGTTTTTGAGGCTGCCCCTTTGAGGTTGCAGCATACTGCGTGGGCAGCCCCATGTTGCAGCAAGGTGGGAGCAGCAGCCACAGTCATGAGCACGGGAGCAAGACACTGGTGCAGGTGGACCTGGTGCAGGAGCCAGCTAGACTAGAACACGCAGCCTCCCAGCCTTCTCTGAAAATTTTTTTTCTTTTTTGCTGGTTCTGGGGGTTGAACCTGGGCATTCAACCTCTGAGCTACACCCCCCCAGCTCTATTTTTATTTTATTTTATTTATTTATTGTGGTACTTGGGATTGAACCCAGGGGCATTCTATCTCCGAGCTACACCCCCAGCCCCATTTTTTTATTCTTTATTTTGAAACAGGGTCTCACTAAGTTGTGGAGGGCCTCACTAGGTAGCTGAGGCTGGCCACGAACCCAGATCCTCCAGTCTCAGCCTCCCAAGTACTGGGATTACAAGCCTGCACTGCCACACCTGGCTTATTTTCATTTTTTGAAATAGAGTTACATTAGGTTGATGAGAGTTTCACTACTTGCTGAGGTTATCCTGAAACCTGTGATCCTCCTGTCTCAGCCTCCCAAGTACTGGGATTACAGGAGTGTGCCACCACACCTGGCTTTCTCTGAATTCTTGTGGACCTGGTGTAGCAGTGAGTTAGGTTAGAACACGCAGCGTTCCAGCCTTCTGAATTCTTGAGCTCCCTGTGCCGCCACTAGGAGCTTATCAGTGGCTCAGGACCTTGCCGGTGGCTGAAGATGACCAGGGCAGGAGGACGTGGTGGCACACGCTCCGTGGCCAGCCTTCTTGGATTCCTTCCGGGGCCTGGGGGACTGGTGCCCGTGGAAATGGAGTGTGGTGACAGGCAAGAATGAGGGCAGCTGCTGTGCAGTCCCTCCCTCCCTGGGGGTGTCCTGGGATGAGCTTGGCAGGCAGGCAGGCAGAGGTGGGGGGACCTCTGCCTGCTGCACAGTGCACTCATCGGACAGATGTGGTCTTCTGGGTCCTAATCTGTGAAATGGGGTCACGAGGCTGGGCTCTTTATTTATTTATTTATTTGTTGCGGTACTGGGGATTGAATTCAGGGGCATTCTACCTCCGAGCTATACCCCCAGCCCTATTTTTTATTCTTTATTTTGAAACCGAGTCTCACTAAGTTGCGGAGTGCCTCACTAGGTAGCTGAGGCTGGCCGCGAACCCGGATCCTCCAGTCTCAGCCTCCTGAATGCTGGGATTACAAGCATGCGCCACCACGCCCGGCTCGGCTGGGCTCTCTAAGTAGAGTCCCAGGATGTGTTATCTGGCTACTTCCTTCCACACTCTTCTGACCGCTGTACCCTGCAGCCCTGTCTTAGGTTCCTCTGTGACCCTGTGACGCCGTGCTGGGCTTGGCAGCCCCTCGGCAGGGACAGAGGCTGCCCTCTTCTGGGCTCCTCCCTCCATGGCTTCTGTGAAGCCTGGGCAGCTCCTTCTAGTGTAACAATTCTGGTTGTTTTTGTTGTTGTTTTTTGTTTTTTGTGGTACTGGGGATTGAACCCAGGGGTATTCTACTCCCGAGCTACACCCCTAGCCCTATTTTATAATTTTGAAACAGAGGCTCACTCGGTTGATGAGAGTCTCACTACTTGCTGAGGCTGTCCTTGAACCTGTGATCCTCCTGTCTCAGCGCCCCAAGTGCCGGGATTACAGCGTGTGCCACCACACCTGGCTCCACAAATCTGTTTTGTTTTGTTTGTGGTACTGGGGATTGAACCCAGGGGTATTCTACCTCTGAGTTACACCCTCAGCCTTTTTTATTTTTGTTTTTTAAATTTTTTTCATGGTACTGGGGATGGAACCCAGGAGCATTCTACCTCCTGCTATATCTTCAACCATATTTTATTTTATTTACTTATTTTGGTACTGGAGATTAAACCCAGGGGCATTCTACCTCTGAGCTACATCCCCAGCCCTATTTTTTATTCTTTATCTTGAAACAGGGCCTCACTAAGGTAGTTGAGGCTGGCTGCGAACCTGCGATCCTCCTGTCTTAGCCTCCCAAGTCCTGGGATGACAAGCATATGCCACCACGCCCGGCTTTATTTTTTTTTGTTTTGAAACAGGGTCTTGCTAGGTTGCTGAGAATCTCACTACATTGCTGAGGCTGTCCTCAAACCCACGATCCTCCCATCTCAACCTCCCAAGTATTGAGATTACAGGTGTGTGCCACCATGCCCAACACCTTTTTATTTTTTATTTTGAAACAGCGTCTTGCTAAGCTGCTGAAGGCCTTGCTAAATTGCTGAGGCTGGCCTGAAACGGATGATCCTCCTTGTCTTAGCCTCCCAGTACAGGGGTTACAAGTATGCACCACCATGCCTGGCTGTGATTCTGTGTTTAAAGCCACAGCGCTCTTGGGGAGCTGCAACTTGACTTCCTGCCGGCAGTGAGCTGGGGCCGAGCGCTGATGTCCTGCAGCGTCTCTGTCTCGCCTCTGTCCTTGCTAGGCAGCAAGGCGGAGGTTTCTGGGCACAGCTGATGTTCTCTGAGGAGGACTTGGAATGAACCCCAGGCACAGAGGAGTGAGGTCAGTGGTTTGCTCAGCAAGAAGGCCGGAGTTAGTGACGACCTGTCACAGCTCCCAGGATTTCTGGCCACAGTCCCTGGCTCCAGTCCCTTCCCCTCCGATCCTCAGGGAGATGGAAATCAGTGATGCGGCCTTATTTACTGAGCGTCTCCTCTGTCAGAGGGGGAGGCCGGCGTTTATCCCCAGCAGCATGGTGGCTTTCCCCTCCTTTGTCATCTGTTGCTCACTCACCACGTGCTCCGAGAGGGGTCTGAGCAGCCAAGCCTGTGCTGACCTGGACGGTTCTTAGCAGGCTTGGGAGAGGTGGATTTGAAGCCATCCGCCCTATGTTGGGAGGCATGTTCTTTCTACTATACCACACTGCCGGGCGGGTGGGATCCCAGAAAGGCATACAAAGAGCTGTATGACCGTCCCAGCCCCTAGTAACACCAGAGCAGCCAAATCAGTGGTGTGGACAGGAGGGCTTTGTGTTGGTGTGTGAAACGGCCTGCCAAGGTCCCCAAGTGCACGTGCAGAGTCTCTCTGAAGCCTCTCTGTCTTACGATCTCACTTGCACTTTGCATCTGGCTGTATAGTATAGCCTTGCTTATTTTAATTTATTATTATGATTATTAGTAGTAGTTGTTGTACTAAGAATTGAACCCAAGGACATTTTACCTCCAAGCTACACCCCCAGCCCTTTTTATTTTTTATTTTGAAACCGAGTCTCACTAAGTTGCCTCCCGAATGCTGGGATTACAAGCGTGGCTTGGCCTCCCTCTGTCCCCGGAGCTCTGGACAACCTGGGTGAAAGATGACGGTGGCGGTTGTGGGGCGGTTGTGGTGGGCACATCGGTGTTGAGGATGGCGGCACAGGCTGGGGAAGGGGAAGGGAGCCCAGTCTGGCTAGAGAGGCAGGTTGCAACAAGGGGGCTCGAGTGGGGCCTGAGGGCTGGGAGGCTAGAGACCAGGTTGTCAGCTGCAGGGTTTCTGTCCTTGTCCTGGAGGCGGAGAGGGCCCCTGCTGGGCGAGTAGAGTTGGCCTTCTGTATCTGTGGGTTTTCCTGTGAAATCAACTGACTGTAGATGGAAAAATTTTAAAAACAGGCTAGAGCCAGGCATGGTAGCACACACCTGTAATCCCAGTACTTGGGAGGCTGAGACAGGAGGATGGTAGGTTCAAGGCCAGCCTCAAGTTAGTGAGGTCCTCAACAACTTAGACCTTTTTTCAAAATTAAAAAAAGGGCTAGGGGTGTAGCTTGGAGGTCCCTGGGTTCAATCCCCAATATGTCCCCCCCAAGAAGAAAAAAAAAAGTAAACAAATATATAGGGGCCTGTGCATAGGGACTGTGTAAGGTCACTTGAGCTTCCGTGGAGTTGGTATCCAGGGACCGTGTTGTGACTGCCCCTGGCTTCGAACACTATCCATCTGGCCTTCTATGGGAGGCCCATGAGGGTGTCTATGCAGGCCGATTCGGGAGGGGGGAAGGAAGTTCCTGCTCATGGAGAGCCTGCAGTCTAGCAGGAGAGGCAAGAAGGAAATGTGGGTGCACACAAAAAGGTGGGGTTCCACGAAGTTCAAATTTATGATGTCAGCCAGGCGTGGTAATCCCAGCATTCGGGAGGCTGAGACCGGAGGATCCAGGTTCTCGGCCAGCCTCAGCTACCTAGTGAGGCACTCTGCAACTTAGTGAGACTCGGTTTCAAAATAAAGATTAAAAAATAGGGCTGGGGGTATAGCTCGGAGGTAGAATGCCCCTGGGTTCAATCCCCAGTACCGCAAAAAAAAAAAAAAAAAAAAAATTTATGATGTCTGCAGGAAGGGGTGGAGTTGGGAGAATCTAGCCTGGGATACTGCAAGTGAGTTCGAGAAAGACCAACTCGTGGATTCAGATGCAGGACCACGTTGTTGGCTTGCAGGTGTTGACAAGAAGGGAGGAGCTGGGGACAGTGGTGCATACCTGTAATCCCTGTACTTGGGAGGCTGGGACAGGAGGATTGCAGGTTCCAGGACAGCCTCAGCAACCTAGTGACACCCTGTTTCAAAGCAAAAAATAAAGAGGGCGGAGGTATAATTTGGAGGTGGAAGGCCCCTGGTTCAATTCCCAGTACCTCCAAAAAAAAAAAAGAAAACTTTAGGAAGGAGGATCTGGCAGGTGGGAAGCTGGTGCTGGGGAGTGCCCTGCTTGCCTGTGGAAGGCGAAGCCTTGGCCTGTTCTGTTCTCTGGTCGTCTCGGGCTGTGTTCATTAGCAGAACTTGACTAGCCAGGAGAGGGTGGTTTGTGCCACGAAATCCATAAACATCACAAAGAGACCACAGCTCATCCCAGGAACATGCAAACTTTTGAACTTTCTGTTGGAGCCCCTGGGGGGCAGGCGATGACTCAGTGCCCAGCCCCTCCGAGAGAGGCCAGGAGCCGCCCTGCTCGCCGCACACTCGCCTGGGAGAGTCCAGATTGCAGAAGGGACGAGTGGATTTGGAACCGCTGCGGACGCTTCCAGTACACGAGTCTCCTGGGCCCTAGGCGTCTGTCTTTTGTGTGGGGATGTTTCACCATTGAAGGAGCCATGGGATGGGTCTGGAGCGGGCCCTGCGCTTGACCTTAAAAGGTCAGAGTCTCTGGGAGAGCCAAAGAGGTGGATGAAATCTGACCAAGGAAATGTGTCCTGGGTGTTCTGGGACCTTGGGGGAGGCAGGGGCCCACTGATCTTGGCCGCCAGGATGAGCTCGGCATACCTGGACCTGCCCTGCAGCTGGGCTGGTAGCTGGGGGGAGGCATGTGCCTGTCCTCAGAATGAACCTGGGCCACACCGCGCCTCTCCTCACCTGCTGCTGTGTAACCTCAGAGCCCAGTCAAGTGGGAAAGCCATCAGGCCTGGTGGCACAGGCCTGTAATCCTAGTAGTTGGGAAGCTGAAGTAGGAGGATCACAGGTATGAGGCCAGCCTCAGCAATTTAGCATGACTCTGTTTCAAAGTAAAAAATATAAGGCTGGGAGTGTAGCTTAGAGTTAAAATGTCCCTGAGTTCAATCCCTAGCATAAAGGGGGGGGCGCTAGGCGTGATGGCACACACTTGTAATATCAGTACTTGGGAGGCGGAGACAAGAGGATCATAGGTTCACAGCCAGCCTCTTAGTGAGGCCCTCTGCAACTTAGTTTCCCTTAGAGACCCTGTTTCCAAATAAAAATAAAATAGGGCTGGGGTATAGCTTAGAGATAGAATGCCCTGAGTTCAATCCCCAGTACCACAAAAAAGAAGAAAAAGAAAAAAAAGGGGGAGCCGCTGCCTCGGGTGTGCACCGTGGCCCGTGTGGGTGCCTGGCACAGTTGGGCTTCTGCCTGGCGCTCGGGGTCACCGCTGGAGTTGCCTTTCAGGCTTTATTCTCTCGCCTCTCTGGTTACCTGTGCCCTGTGACCTTGGGCACAAGCCAGGCACTCAACACAGAAAGTGAACCTGCGAGCACACTCACGTCTCCTCAGCCTCCACAAGGCAGGGCTCGTCAGGCAGGAAGGGGCCGAGGGCACCGCCTCAGCCAGAGGAGCAGATCGGAAGCGCTTTGGCCCTCTCCCCTCTTTCCGGTGTGTCACCCCCACCAGCTCGGACTTCCTTCAGGGCTGTGGGAGTAAAATGGCAGTTCCTGTTGAGTGAGGCATGAGTCAGCGAGGGAGAGTCGGTGGCTGAGTCTTTATAACCTCCAGGCATGGCTATTAAATATTTAAATGACACTCTGGTATTGATCACTCTCTTCCAGTCCCTGGGGAGAGCGGTTCCTGACTGGGATTCAGATAATAGCAGTGTCTTGGGTTTAGACAAGCTCAAAGGTGATACAAAAATCTCACCCATGGGAACAAATCAGATCCTGCCCACTTTGCTGAGAGAAGATATCAGAGAGCTTGTCCAGCACGTCGGTGGACACACAGCGGGCTGGGCCGGAACGCGGCTTCTGGGTCCTGCTTGGCTTTGGCGCTGCTTCTGGGTCCTGCTTGGCTTTGGCGCTGCCTCTTTTCTCTGCTCACAGCTCCTTCCTCATCCTCCTGCTCTTCACAATCCCCCCGTCACTCTGCCATTCATTCTAGCTGCCAGGGATATAGCATTAAGCAAAACAGACAAGGCCCCTTCCCTCTGGAGCTTAATGTTGGAGAGGAGACATTTGACAAGAACCCAAATTGGCAGGGAAGGCCCCTCCAGGGGACGGAGCTCCTAGTCAGTGTCCAGCCCGAGGTCCCTGGGCTGGGTGGGGCCAGAGCGATCTGGCCTAATTGTAGATCGTCCCTTACTGGCCACAGATCTGCCTTTCCTCCGAGGAGGACGAGGACGGTTATCAGGATAAATATACCCAGCTCCCCATTCCTGGGGAGTTACTCACCGGGTAAAAGCACCCTGCACCCCGCTGCGGATTAGATTACCTCTGCTCTAACTGCTCTGGTGCTCTGGGCTGGGGGAGGAGATGTGGGGACTTTGGGGCCAAGGAGGGGGAGACCTGCCTCCCGCTCTGCTGTCCTCGCTTTCCTAATCTGGAAGTCTCACCAAAGGGGCTGCAATGAGACCGTCCTGAATTGGTCCCTCTGTTTACACAGCTCCTTCCTCAGGAAGGGCCTAGCCCCGCTCGCTGGCCTCCTGTAGCTCTGTGGGGGCCAGCAGCTTCTGTGACACTCTGAGGCTACCAGGGCCACCTAGGTGGTCCAGAGTTCTGAGCCCCATAGGACAGACAAGGTGTAAGGCTGGGCTCCTCCAGACCCCCTTGGGCGGGGGCTTGTAGGCTGGTGGTTTCTGTTTGGGATTCTGGGTCTCACATGATATGGCACGTGTGGGGCAGTGGCCCGGGGCTATCGAGAAGCCCTTAGCTGTGGCAGCCTCTTGCTGCCTGTGCCAGGAGAGTCAGGGGGTGTTCTCCGCTCCTTCCCGCTTGTCAGCTCCTAGGGAAGCCATGCCAGGCCCTGCGGCACCCACCAGGGCTCAGGTGGGAAGGAGGCAGGGCAGAGCTTGCCGCCTGGAGCCTCTCCTGAGCCAGGCAAGACATGTGGGCGGGCCTCGCTGATGGCCAGAGGATGGTCCTCTTCTCAAAGCGCCTGGGGCTGCAGTTGGAGTTGTCTGGGGCTGGACCAGGTGGCAAGGGCCCAGGCAGGGCTGCTGCAAACCATGGGGAAGGGGAGAAAGCTGCCTCGATGTCCCCCATGCACCTACCCCAGCCCTGAGTTGGCAGGTGAGGCCTGGCAGGAAGCCTCTCCATCCCCAGGAGTGATATTGGCCATAATGAAGCCCTTCCTGCTGGTACAGGACTAGAAGATAGCATCCCTTGCCCTTGGGTGGGATAGGTGAGAAGCTTTCTCTTCCTTGGGCTGATCATTTCTCTGGGAGAGAGCTTCTGTCTGCTGAACACCCCCTGCGTATTGCTGTGTTTCAGGTCCTGTGCTAAGTAGGTATTTATGTCTGTTTTCTTTTTTTTTTTTTGCGGTACTAGGGATTGAACTCAGGGGCGTTCTACCTCCGAGCTACACCCCCAGCCCTATTTTTTATTCTTTATTTTGAAACCGGGTCTCACTAAGTTGTGGAGTGCCTCACTAGGTAGCTGAGGCTGGCCGAGAACCCGGATCCTCCGGTCTCAGCCTCCCGAATGCTGGGATTACAAGCGTGCGCCACCACGCCCGGCTTTTATGTCTGTTTTCTTGTTTAATCTTTTCTATTTTGGGGGCGGGTACTGAGGATTGCACCCAAGGGTATTCTACTTCTGAGCTACACCCCAGCCCCTTTTACTTTGTGTGTGTGTGTGTGTGTGTGTGTGTGTGTGTGTGTGTTACTGGGGGTGGAACCCAGGGGCCAGCCCTATTTTATTTTATTTTTTTATTTGGAAAGAGGATCTCACTAAGTTGCTGAGAGCCTCATTAGTTTATTTATTTATTTATTTATTTCAGTACTGGGGATTGAACCCAGGGGCATTCTACCTCTGAGCTATATCCCCAGCCCTATTTTTTATTCTTTATTTCGAAACAGGGTCTCACCAAGTTGCGGAGGGCCTCACTAGGTAGCTGAGGACCTCACTGTTTCTGAGGCTGACTTTGAACCTGTCTCAACCTCAGAATCCTTCTGTGCAAGATGTACTCTCGACTGTCCTCCGAGGCTGGACAGAGAGAAGGGAGCAGCTCTGGATCCTCCCTCTTCACACACACATCTGAGCGTCCTGGGTGGACCTCTGTCTCCTCTCTTGGCACCTTTCCAGCGGCAGTCCTCTGGTGTAGAGGAAACCCAGCTTGTGAAAGAGCCCTGACCTGTTTCTTTGCTCTCTTTGGGGGTGGGGTAGAAAGGTTTCATTGATCTCTTCTCTGGTGCTGGGAATGGACCCCGAGCCTCCTGTGTGCTAAGCCTGAGCTCTACCACTGAGCTCCACCCCAGTCCATGCAGTGCTGCGAGTCAGTGGGCCAGCCTGGGCTCTTAAATGGTGGTCTGGGGAACATCCCTGTGTTGGGGGTGTGAGGGGACCCCACCCCCCCGTGCCTGCGGGCTTGTATGGGACCTGAGGCATGCAGCAGCAGCCCTTGGCTAGGAATGCTGGCCGACTGGCCCCTCGAGTTCCCTCCTTAGGCTCCTGAGGCAGCTGCGGCCAGGGATGGCTGCATCTTTTATTTCTTTTTGGTACTGGGGATCGAACCCAGGGGAATTCTACTTTTGAGCTATACCCCCAGCCCTATTTTAGTTTTATTTTGAAACCAGGTCTCACTAGGTTGATGAGTCTACTTGCTGAGGCTGTCCTTGAACCTGTAATCTTCCTGTCTCAGCCTCCCAAGTACTGGGATTACAGACATGAACCACCATGCCCTGTGAAGCCCTTCTAATCTTAACCTCCTCAGTGCTGCAGACCTATAGACTTCCATGCAGATCCAAAGGATAGCAATTGGTCACTGGACTCCGGGAAGCTCTTCCTCTTGGACTGCCCCCTCCCTGTGCATGTGCCCATCCAGCTGCCTGCTCTGGGGCAGTCTCTGCTCTGAGGTATTGCTGGGACCAGGCACAGCCACAGGGTGGACTTGGGTACTGCTTTTGCAGAGAGAGAGAAAGAGAGAGCTGAAGGTGTGGGAGTGTGTCCCTCTGGGTCCCTAAAGCCTGTGAACTGCATGCCACCTTTGGGTTTCACCGCCAAATAATAATGTTCCAGGTATGGCCCCTGGGTCTTGGCACGCTGGCCACCTTGTTCTCTTCTCAGTAGCCTGCTCTGTGCCTCCAGCTCAGCCAACTTCTTTCAGGATTGAAATTTCCCTGCACCTGTGGCTGCCAGCTTCCCTGACTTCTCCATCTCAGTTTGAAAAATTCCGAGATTGCAAAGGGGTTACCTTTGGTTACGAGAAGTGGCAGGAAGTGGATGGGCCAGTGGCGCCCTCTGGTGGTCAGTAGCAGATGGTCTGCACCCTTTCCTTGCCTCTGTCCCTGGCTTTGTGCCAGCCTTCCTCCATACCACAGCTTGCCTGGTCGCACCCAGTGACCTTGGCTTTCCATCTTCTTTAAATGCAAGTGCCAGGGCCTGTGTCTGCTGCCCCAGAGAGGCAAAAAGACTGCAGAATCCTGAGTGATTTCCTTCAAGAAGAGGATGAAAGCCGGGCGTGGTGGCACACACTTGTAATCCTAGTACTTGGGAGGCTGAGATAGGAGGATCACAAGTTCGGAGCCACCCTCAACAACTTAGCGAGGCCTTCTGAAACTTAGTGAGACTGTGTTTCAAAATAAGAAATAAGATCAGGTTCGGGGCATAACTTGGAGGTAGAATGCCTCTAGGTTCCATCCCTAGTACCAAAAATAAATAAATAGCCGGGCGTGGTGGCGCACGCTTGTAATCCCAGCATTCGGGAGGCTGAAACCGGAGGATCCGGGTTCGCGGCCAGCCTCAGCTACCTAGTGAGGCACTCCGCAACTTAGTGAGACCCGGTTTCAAAATAAAGACTAAAAAATAGGGCTGGGGGTATAGCTCGGAGGTAGAATGCCCCTGAGTTAAATCCCCAGTACTGCAAAAAATAAATAAATAAATAAATAAACACATAAATAAATAAATGAGATGAAAACCTCAAAGAGAGCTTCCCACAGATGACCCGAGTCAGCATGGTCGCAGGCTGGACCCAGAAACTTAGTGCAGTGATGCTGAGGCGCTAACCAGGGACTCTCAGCTGCTTCCAGGCAGGGTATCTGGGACCTGTCCTTTGGGCAGGTGGAAAGGGAGGGTGTGTTCCTGGTTTTGCAGGGTTGCAGTGGTCTTTGAGTAGGGAGCAGCTTGATACTTTTTGGGGGGTACAAATAGAAGGAATTTCTGAGCCTGCCTCTTCACTACTTAGAGCTGATTGTAGTCGGGTGTGGTGGTGCACGCCTGTAGTCCAAGCTATGCAGGAGGATTGCTTAAGCCCAGGAATTTGAGGCCAGCCTTGGCAACAGAGTGAGACCCTAGCTTGAAAGAAAGAAAGAAAGAAAGAAAGAGCCGGGCGTGGTGGCGCATGCTTGTAATCCCAGCATTCGGGAGGCTGAGACCGGAGGATCCGGGTTCGCGGCCAGCCTCAGCTACCTTAGTGAGGCACTCCGCAACTTAGTGAGACCCGGTTTCAAAATAAGGAATAAAAAATAGGGCTGGGGGTATAGCTCGGAGGTAGAATGCCCCGGAGTTCAACCCCCAGTACCGCAAAAAAAAAAAAAAAAAAAAAAAAAAAAAAAAAAAAAAAAAAAAAAAAAGAAAGAAAGAAAGCAAGCAGGCAGGCCGGCCGTAGCTGTGGTTAAAATCTGGGGGAAGCTCTACCTACAAGTGGACTCTTGTGTGTGGCGTCTGCCTGGCTCTGTTTACTCAAGCCAGGGGAGGAGTTTGCTGAACTTGCAAGAAGACTTTGGCCCTTAACCATTTTTCAGCCTGTGGAGAGATGGTAGGTGTCTGCGGCCACAGGAATCCAAAGAAGAGTGCAGAAGCTAGACGTGGTGGTGCACACTTGTAATCTCAGTACTTGGGAGGCTAAGACAGGAGGATCACTGGTTTGCAGTCAGCCTTAGCAACTTAGTGAGATCCTGTTTCAAAATAAAATAATAAAATAGGACTGGGGGTATAGCTTAGAGGTAGAATGTCCCCAGTTCTATCCCCAGTACAATACACACACACACACACACACACACACACACACACACACACAGAATCTACACCTTGGCTGCCTACTGTACTCTTGTATTTCTTACTGTTCCTTTTTAATTTTTTTATTTTTTTGTGGTACTGAGGATGGAACCCAGGGGCCTTCTACCTATGAGCTACACCCGCAGCCCAATTTTTTTTATTCTTTATTTTGAAACAGGGTCTCATTAAGTTGCAGAGAGCCTCATAAGTTGCTGAGGCTAGCCGCAAACCTGCGATCCTCCTGTCTCAGCCTCCCAAGTACTGGGATTACAAGCATGCGCCACCACGCCTGGCCCTTACTCTCTTCCTTGAGTAGTTTGTGGCAGGTTTTGGGGGACAGTGCTACCAAGTCTTAGGTGAGGAGTCCACCTTAGGAGGGACTAAAGGTAAAGATAAGAGTCAGAACGACCTAGGAGATTAGAGGAGAGAGAGAGAGTGGGGGGGAGGAAGGAAAGGAGGGAGGGAGGGGAAGAAGCCATATTAGACCCTGTGGCTGGTTTGTGTAGGTGGTATCAGTAGAGAAAAATTTGGAGAAAATTGGAAAATTATGTGCCTTCTCCCTGACAGCTACACATGGGGTGTGTGTGTGTGTGTGTGTGTGTGTGTGTGTGTGTGTGTGTTACTACGGATTGAACCCAGGGGCATTCTACCTCTGAGCTACACCCCAGCCCTGTTTTATTTTTTTTTTAACTTGGAACTAGTCTTGCTAAGTTGCTGAGGACCTTGCTAAATTGCAAAGGCTGGCTTCGAACCTGCCATCCTCCTGTCTGAGCCTTCCAAGTACTGGGATTACGTGCCTATGCCACCACACACTGCAAAGCAAGTGCTACCCACACATTAGGCTTTGAGTGTTTCTTTTTTTTTTTTGCGGTACTGGGGATTGAACTCAGGGGCGTTCTACCTCCGAGCTATACCCCCAGCCCTATTTTTTATTCTTTACTTTGAAACTGGGTCTCACTAAGTTGCTGAGTGCCTCACTAAGTAGCTGAGGCCGGCCGCAAACCTGGATCCTCCGGTCTCAGCCTCCCAAATGCTGGGATTACAAGCGTGCGCCACCACGCCCGGCTTGAGTGTTTCTTTATTACTGTTTTTCTCTCAAGGTTGCCCTGTTCAGGTCTTGCCCAGCAAAGACGTAGGATAATAAGTCAATACTTTGCACCTACCCTTCTTCTTGGAGGAGTATCCTTTTCTTTTCTTTTCTTTTTTTTTTGTGGTACTGGGGATTGAACTCACGGGCATTCTACCTCCGAGCTACACCCCCAGCCCTATTTTTTATTCTTTATTTTGAAACAGGGTCTCACTAAGTTGCAGAGGGCCTCACTAAGTAGCTGAGGCTAGTCGCGAACCCGTATCCTCCAGTCTGAGCCTCCCAAGTGCTGGGATTACAAGCGTGCACCACCAAGCCCGGCTAGTATCCTTTTCTGATTTTCACAAAGCAAATAAGATCTGATGTTTGCAACTGCCAATGTACTATAATGCCATCTTTTTTTTTTTTCCTTGCAGTACTGGGGATTGAACCCAGGGGCATTCTACCTCCGAGCCACACCCCTAGCCCTGTTTTTTTATTCTTTATTTTGAAACAGGGTCTCACTAAGTTGCAGAGGGCCTCCCTAGATAGCTGAGGCTGACCGAGAACCCAGATCCTCCAGTCTCAGCCTCCCAAATGCTGGGATTACAAGTGTGCGCCACCATGCCCGGCTCTATAACGCTATCTGGCCAAGGAAGCTGAGTGATTTGCTGTATGGCATGGATGGTAGATGGAGGATCTGGGACTTGAACTCGGGTCTGGCTCAGCTTCAGGACTAGTGGCCTCTTTGTATCCCAGGACCCCACCCTAAAATCAACAGTCTAACCAACATAGGTATCTGTGTTGAGAATAACCAGTTGAAATCAAACCAGAATCCAGTCCATAAACCAATAAGCCAACTGGGTTTGGTGGCACACACCTGTAATCCCAGTACTTGGGAGGCTGAGACAGGAGGATCACAGGTTCAAGGACAGCCTCAGCAAGTAGTGAGACTCTCATCAACTTATTGAGACCCTGTTTCAAAATAAAAATAAAAATCGGGCTGGGGGTGTAGCTCAGAGGTAGGTAGAGGTAGAATCCCCAATTCAGGCATTTAAGAGAGAAAGTTGACCAGCTGTCTTTTTTTTTTTTTTTTTTTTTGGTACTGGAGATGGAACCCAGGGGCCTACCCTCTGGGCTACACCCCAGCCCTGTTTTATATTTTATTTGAAAACAGGGTCTCACTAAGTTTCTTTTATTTTTTTATTTTTTTGCGGTACTGGGGATTGAACTCAGGGGTGTTCTACCTCCAAGCTATACCCCCAGCCCTATTTTTTATTCTTTATTTTGAAACCAGGTCTCACTAAGTTGTGGAGTGTCTCACTAGGTAGCTGAGGCTGGCCACGAACCCGGATCCTCCGGTCTCAGCCTCCCAAATGCTGGGATTACAAGCGTGGGCCACCATGCCCGGCCTCACTAAGTTTTTGAGAGCCTCACTAAGTTGCTGAGGCTGGCTTCGAAACTGCTATCCTCCTGTCTCAGCCTCCCAAGTACTGGGATTACAAGCATGCGCCTCGACGCCCGGCACCAATTGTCTTCTATTGAGAGTCTGGAGCCTGAGAGCCCGAGTTCAGAGCCCAGTGTTGTCAGGAGAGCCAGCTTTGGTCGTGGGGGACGTGACTACCTCTGACCCCCAGTTTAGCTTCTGGACCTGCCCGTTGCTCCACATCAGTGGTTGTTCCTGCCACCCTACCAGGGTGAGGGTTGTTGCCTGCTCTGGGGAGCCGTGTGGGGTTCCCGCCAGCGCTGCCCCGATGGAGGAGGAGACACCCTGCTGACGCTGGGTTGGGCTCAGAGGAAATGGGGACACTGCCTGAAACCAAGGCAGCAGGTGTGGCCTGGACCGGGCACTGGGATTGGCCTTGGACACTGGTTCCTTTTCCGCTGTTACCTACACAACACACTGACTCTCTCTAGTTCCGGTTTGCTAGACAGGAAGCCAAACCTTCTCCAAAGGACAGAGAGAGAGGGGGCTGCGGGAACTGGCTTTCCTCTGAAGGAGGAGACCAAGACCCCAGCTCCTGGGCATTGGAGCAGGCTTCCGCTCTGACCGGCTGGGCTAGAGCCTGGGGTAGGTGTGGTCGGCTTGGGGTAGGGACGGAGCAGAGAGCTGGGAGGTGTGGGTGGCCTCCTCCCTAGACCTGGGTCTGGGCCTTGCTTCTCTCTTCTCTCCTGGGTAGTGGGGCTGGGACAGGGATGCAGGGAAGGAGAGTGGCAGCCTTCAGAGCTTGGGAAGTTGCACTCTTCATTTTATTTATTTTTTTGCGGTACTGGGGTTTGAACCCAGGGACATTCTACTTCCCAGCTACACCCCCAGCCCTATTTTATTCTTTATTTTGAAACACGATCTCACTAAGTTGCAGAGGTCCTCACTAAGTAGCTGGGGCTGGCCACAAACCTGCGATCCTCCTGTCTCAGCCTCCAGTTTCAGCCTCCCAAGTACTGGGATTACCAGCCTGCGCCACCACGCCCGTCTTGCACTCTTTAAATGTGACGTCATTTTGCAGCCACAGCAGCTGTTTGCAGGCTGAAGACTTGGGATTTGGGGCTTCTGAAAAGACATGTGATTTGTTACCTGAGGGAAGTCTCTGCACCTCTCCACCTCCCTCAGCAACAGTGGGAGGCCTAGAATTCCAACCTTTGGGTTATTAGGAGGATGACTGGGACCATTTATGCAAATGCCTAGCACCGTGCCTGTCCTTAGTAAATGGCAGTAAACACAGCCATTGCTTTTTTGGTGGTTAATATCCCGAGGGCCCAGGATCAAGCAGGTCAGCAGGGAGCTGAAAGTGAACAAGTGCTGGAGCACGGCAGGAATGAGGGTGTGGCATGTGGGGCCGTGTCTGGGCTGTGGGGCTGTCTAGGGTCCCAGGAAGGGGGGGAGGAGCTGAAGGTCTGCAGCTCCCACCCCCACCACTCCACCTGTACCCTTCCTGTCGGGAAACTGGGGAGACCCAGGGCCCTCCTTTGGGCCACCAGGTGCCAGGGGAACAGAAGCTTGTGCTCCAGTGCCGATACGGTTCCCTTGCTGCTGTTAAAAAGCGGAGTATTGGGTCCCTGGGGCCTCTGGGGCCGGGCTGCTTGCCAGGCTTCGGCAGAAACAGCTAGCAGAGCAGTCCTGCTCCCAGCTCGCCCAGGGGGTGGGGACCGCTGCACTGGCTTCCAGCCCTGGCTCCCCACATACCTTACCTCAGTATGGAGCCTCAGGAGTTGCTTAGAGCTTGGGGTTCTGCTTCTAGCTGGTCAGGAGGGCAAGTACCGCGTGGGGTGCCCCTCCCATCTGTGGGCTAGGAAAGCCTAAGCTCTTGGAAGTTCAGGAGGGCCTGGCGCTGCCGGCCCCTCCCTATGACTCCCCTCCCTATGACTCGGGGCCCCTCCCACCTTGCCCTGAGGAGTCCTAGGAAGCAGGCATTTCCCACTTGCACCGCCAGGCCAGCGGCACAGCCCTGCCGGGAGGAGCACAGAGCCAGGTGCCCAACACTCAGGTAGGGCAGCCCCAGGAGCAGCCTGGAGCCAGCTGCAGGGGAGGAGAAGGCAGCTCTGGAGACGGTTCTTGGCCAAGCTGGTGGCTTCCTGTCCTGACGCTGGTCGTTTCTCCCCTGGGTGGGGCAGGTGTGTAAAAATCACTAACTGTTGAAGTGTAGGCAGGCAGGGGATTGCTCCTGGGAAGCTCCCAGGATACCTGGCTCACCTGTTCCTTGGCCTTTTCTTTGTAGACGCCCTGCTGGCGGACTTGGAGTCCACCACCTCCCACATCTCCAAACGGCCCGTGTTCCTATCCGAGGAGCCCCCTTACTCCTACCCGACTGGAAACCACACCTACCAGGAGATCGCAGTGCCCCCCCCTGTCCCTCCGCCCCCATCGAGCGAGGCCCTCAATGGCACGGTCCTTGACCCCTTAGACCAGTGGCAGCCCAGCGGCTCCCGACTCACCCACCAGCAGGTAAAGTGGGGCCGGCTGGGAAGCCCCCAGAGGCTTGGGGGGCAGCGGAGGGGTGGGATCTGGGGGCTTGGCTGTTCTAACCACCCACCACGTGAGGGCATCTGTGACCAAGAATTAATCACTGGTGTCCCAGCCGGGCTGTGGAAATTCCCTGGTGAGGCTGACTGTGAGAGAGCTGCCTGGGGTGACTGTGCTGTTCTCGCCTCCCCTTCCTTTCCTGCCCCTCTGCCTCCTGCAGCCTCCGTCCCCATCACCCGTGTACGGCTCCAGTGCCAAAACTTCCGGTGCCTCCAACCCCCAGGACAGCAGCAGCTCTCCGTGCTCCCGAGCGGGCGAGGAGGAGCACGTCTACAGGTACAGCTCAGAAATCCCAGGGACCTGGACAGGAAGCAGCTGAGGCCCGGGTGGGGTGAGGCCAGGTGTGGCAACTAGCCCTAGGATTCTGCCTCCAGGCGCTGGCCTAGCCTACAACAGGCCCTGAGGCTCTGGCCAGCTCTTCTCCGCTGGCCTGACTCCTGCCACATCTCCACTCTCCACGCAGTCCAGGGGCTGGGCGATCACAGGGTCTGTGTAGTTGAGGAACTAAAGCAAGACTTCCTTCTTGCTCTTACCACATCCCTTCCCTAGGCTCTGCCCTCTTGGCGAGAGAGACTTTGTATCTCCTCCACCTTATGCTCCTTGAGAATCTGAGGACCGCTGAGCCAGCGCTTGGCGGCCAGCATCTCTCAGCTGTCTTTCCTCTGCTCCTCACAGCTTCCCCAACAAGCAGAAGTCGGCCGAGGCTTCGCCCACCGTAATGAGCTCCTCCCTGGGTAGCAACCTTTCTGAGCTTGACCGTCTGCTGCTAGAACTGAACGCTGTGCAGCACAATCCTCCAGGCTTCCCTGCAGGTAGGATTGAGTCCCCAGGCCTCCTGCTGGCCTCTGGGTCCCCCAGGGCTCAATGGCAAAGCAGCCTTTCTCTCTCCTTCTCTCTAAGATGAGGCCAACTCAAGCCCCCCACTGCCTGGGGCCCTGAGCCCTCACTATGGCATCCCGGAGAATAACAGCCCCCTGGGGGGCAAAGCTGGGCCCCTGACCAAAGAGAAGCCCAAGCGGAACGGGGGCCGTGGCCTGGAGGATGTGCGGCCCAGCGTGGAGAGTCTCTTGGATGAACTGGAGAGCTCCGTGCCCAGCCCTGTGTAAGTACCTGCCGAGTGGCCCTGGTCCCATTCCTTAAGTGCCTGGTGTTTGCTGGACCCTGGGGTACAGTGCTGAGCCACTGGATGCCCATTCCCACCTTCAGTTAGCCACTGTCAACAAAAAGGGCAGGCAGACATTGCGCACACAGAGGCCGCCTGAGGCTTAGTGACTGTTAGCACAGGCTTTCCGGCCACATAACAGGGTTCAAATCACGGCTTTGCCAGTTACTATGGGGTCAGCTCCCAAGCCTTAGTTTTCCCACCTGTCAAATGGCATAAGCAGGTATGAGATAATGGGGTTAGACCATCTGCTGCAATAGAGGTGAGACTGAATAAAACATGTAAGGTCTTAGAGTGGCTTCTGCCTCTTAGCTCTTAATACTCAAGGGAAGGACTTAATAATGTGAGCTCATATTAGTGTTGTTACTGTAGTAATCTCACAGCCGTGTACAGTGTGGGAGAGGGTACACACGGGGTACTCGGACGTGTTGAACAGGCAGGGGGCACAGGAGTCTTCCTGGGAGAGGTGCCATTTAAGGTCCCATGGCCTCCCAAGGCAGCTCACCGCAGTGCACTGTCCCGGGCTGACTGCCCTCCCCCAGGGATGGGGCTCCAGGAAAGAGCGGGCACTTGGGGTCGTCCCTGGAGTCAGAGGTGTTGGGTCTCCATTGTCAGAGCTGAGCGGTGGACCCAATCCCGTGAAGCCGGGCGGCCCCTGACTCCTCACTGACACCCTGCCTGCCCCGTAGCCCCGCCATCACTGTGAACCAGGGCGAGATGAGCAGCCCTCAGAGGGTCACCGCCAGCCAGCAGCAGACGCGCATCTCCGCCTCCTCTGCCACCAGGGAGCTGGACGAGCTGATGGCCTCGCTGTCAGATTTCAAGGTGCCCTGTAGCCCCTCTGTCTTCCCTGCCTGCTCCCCTCCCTCACCCTTCTCCCTTTTCTCAGTGGGCTAGCTCAGTGGGCCGTGGCTGTTCAGTTTAGGGGCCTTGCCCGAGTTGGGGACCCCGCAATTCCCCAGCAGGCTGCGGGGGAGGGAAGGCCAGGCGATCTGCAAGGCAGCGGTGAAGGCAGGGAAGTACTCCGCTGGACATTCCTTCTCCCTGGGTGCTCCCAGCCACCCAGGTCAAGGGGGTCAGGATGCTGGAAAGCGGGGACAAAGGGCCCTGTGTTGGTGGCTGCTCTCAGTGGGGGAGGTGTGCTCTGCTGGGCCATGTGGGACCCAGGATCCCATGCCTGGGAGGTCACTTGCCCGGAGCCCCGGCTCCCACGCTAGCTGTCCTCAATATGTCCTCTTTCTTTCTGTCTCTGGCAATTGAATCTGCAGTCCCCCTCCCCCAGCCTCCTGCCTTCCTTCCCTCTCCCCCTCCAGGGCCTGGCCGCTGGGCCTCAGGGTTCCCCAGAGCCTCCTCTGTGGGAACCTAACCTGCCCGGGGCCCTGGGCTGGCCCCGTGTGCAGTGCGCCTGCCCCTCCCCTTTGGGCCTCCCCAGTCCTGCTAGCCTGAAATGTTTTATTTAGAGGATGCAGTGCCCTGATGGGGATTAATATTGACAGAACTCTCCAGCAGTTGCTGACTTCACTTCCACATAGGTCAGCTGGAGACCTCTGGGGCGTGACTTGGGGAATACAAGAAGGGGAGAGAGTGATCAGCACTTTCTGGGCCCGATGGTGCCTCCTGTCTCGCTTTGTCTGGGGGCTCACACGGGGACGGCGGGATCCTGGCTGGGGGGAGGGCTGTGCTGGCCCCGTGAGCCTTGTGTGCTGAGGTCCTGGGCAGCTGGCGAGCAGCAGGTCGCTGGATCCCAGCATGGGTCCAAGGGAGCCCTGCCCCGGTGCCCTTCAAGCTTTGGTTGCTTCCTGCCATAGCCTGGGCTCCGGGGCCAGTGAGGAGGAGCTGAGCTGCTTCTGACTGGGCTCCTAGAGCAAAAACTCAGACTTGAGGGAAGCTAGGATTGTCTAGGAGGAACAGCGCCAAGAGTCTAGCCAGCACCTGGGGGCGGAGCAGCTGCCTGGGGCTGATCCCTTTCTGTTTGCCTGGGACTGAATTCCTTTCACCTGTCTCCTTATCGTCTGCCCCATCTTACCTACTCGGGGTGATCCACGGGCCTGGAATCGAGGCTGCTTCCTGTTGCCTGCTTTCACGAGGGCCAAGGGCATGAAGCCCAGCAAAGCCTTTTCTGGGGTCAGCCCCTGTGCTTCAGCCTTGAGGCCACCCGAGTCAGTGTAGATGGTGGCCCTCCAAGCCGCAAGACCAAGCCCACCCCTTCTGGAGCATCCTTCCTCACCTCTCCCCGTCTCTCTCTCTCTCTCCTCTCCCCCCTCCCTTTGTCTTTCTCCTCCAGACCAGCTCCTCGGCTGTGGCCCCGAGCTCCATGGGGCCGCCCAGCCCATCTCCATCTCCACCCCGAGCCCTTCCTCCTCCTTCTCCTTCTCCCCCCATGCTTTCTGTGTCCCTGCTGTCCACCACCAGATCCTCTTCCTGGGGCCAAGGCCACACCCCAGGGGTCCTCTGCACTGCAGGAAGCAGACAGGACCTCCCACCTCCTGTGGCCCCCAGCTGGCTTGACTTGGCTGGCCTCAGGGTGACATGTGACACCTGCAACTCAAGGTCGGCCTCTGTGGAAGGCTCGCCAGGGTCATTTCATACAGGGAGCCAGGCTGGAGTTAGGCAGGACCTGCTGAACCCCCCAAGTGAGCCCTTTAGGGCTCCTCTCTGCAGCACTGCGCCCCCCACTGTGAGCACAGGACCCCAGGAGTCTAGAGACTCCCAGGGGTCACTGGCTAACACTTTGTGTCCAGAGGTGGCCGAGGGTGACACTTGGAAATGGCCTTGGGCTTTGGAGGCAGCCAGGCCCGAGAGTCCCCATGAAGCTGCTTGCAGCTTTCGGGAAGGAACTGAGCCAGCTGTGGTGGCCGTGGACCGGCAGGCTGTCCTTCCAGACACCTGGAGTCTCACGAAGGAGTGTGGCCAGCAGGAGAGGGCGCAGCCAGAGCCAGGGTTGCCAGAAAGCAGTGGCCCTGCCCCAGGTCCCGAGGAACAGTTAGGTGGGAAGACGCCCCCGAGGGGAAGCCCGCGAGGGCCCACCCAGGGACCCGAGACCCCGAGGACCTCAGAGGGCACCGCTGAAGCCACCACCGAGGCCAGAAAGGAACAGCCGGAGCCTCTGCGTGCCAGCACCACGGAGAGGATCTCCACCTCTGGCCAGGCAGGCGCCAGCTTGTGCAGCCCTGCGCGTGGTCCTCGGCGGGCCTGAGTGTGGGCCACCCCTCGCTAACTGCACGCAGCCGCCTCCCCGTGCATGTGTGCCCAGGCTGCAAATGCTGAGGTACCACTCCACCTGGCAGCCAGTGCATGGCTGTGGGCCCTGCGGGGCCAGCAGAGCTCCCTGGACCTTCGTGTTTCTCGTGGTGACCACTCACCTCCTGCTGTTTTAAGGCTTTTCCCTTTGGATGAGCTGTCCTTGATGTTCAGATGTGCAGAATGGCTAAAAGCATGGGCTTTGGAAGCATATAGCCTAGCTAAAAACCACCACCAACACTCACTACTGTGTGACCTTGGGCAACCACAGCCTCGGTTTTCTCATCTTTAAAATGGGGGTAATAACAGTCCATGTTCTGGCTAGCTCGTCCAGCGGGTTAAATGAGAGAATTTCTGGAAGGTGCATAGAACATAGCACATGGTTTTTCAGTCAGCCATGGCTGCTGTTACTACTATTATTATTATTATTATTATTATTATTATTATTAGTTGCGGAGGATTGAACTCAGGAGCATCCTAGCTCCGAGCTACACCCCCAGCCCTATTTTTTATTCTTTATTTTGAAACAGGGTCTCACTAAGTTGCGGAGTGCTTCACTAGGTAGCTGAGGCTGGCCCCAAACCCGGATCCTCCAGTCTCAGCCTCCCAAATGCTGGGATTACAAGCGTGCGCCACCATGCCTGGCTCCTATTTAATTTTTTTTAGGTGTGTGTGTGTGTGTGTGTGTGTGTGTGTGTGTTACTGGGGGTTGAACCCAGAGGCATTCTACCTCTGGGCTACACCTTCAGCACCATTTTTATTTTTATTTTTGAAACAGGGTCTCACTAAATTGTGAATGGCCTCACTAAGTTGCTGAAGCTGGCCCCAAACCTTCGATTCTCCTGTCTAAATACTGGGATTACAGTGTGTGCCAGCACGCCCAGTTTATTTTTAATTTTGAAACAGGGTCTCACTAAGTTGCTGAGGCTGGCAATGGACCTGTGATCCTACTGTCTCAGTTTTCCAAGTACTGAGATTACAGGCATGCATTAGCACGCCTGGCTAAACACATACTTTTGTGTGTGTGTGTTGGGGGGGGGGGCACTGGGGATTGAACCTCTGAGCTACACTCCCAGTCCTATTTTATTTTTATCTCTGAAACAGGATCTTAGTAGGTTGATGAGTCTCACCATTTGCTGAGGCTGTCCTTGAACCTGTGATCTTATCTCAGCTTCCCAAGTACTGGGATTACAGGTGTGTGCCACAATCCCCAGTTAGTATGCCTTGTTAAGAGTGTTTAATTATATCCTCTCAGCCGGGCGTGGTGGCGCACGCTTGTAATCCCAGCATTCGGGAGGCTGAGACCAGAGGATCCGGGTTCGAGGCCAGCCTCAGCTACCTAGTGAGGCACTCTGCAACTTAGTGAGACTCGGTTTCAAAATAAAGAATAAAAAATAGGGCTGGGGGTACAGCTCAGAGGTAGAATGCCTCTGAGTTCAATCCCCAGTACTGCAAAAAAAAAAAAAAAAAATTATATCCTCTCAAATAATTCTTGTGGTAACCCTGAGGTAAGGCAAGAAAATACTGTTACCCCATTTTAAGGATGTGAAGGCTGAGGATCCTGGAAGTTAAGGCCCTTGCCCAAGGTCAGGGACCGACCTGGAGGTGCACACAGACCAGAGGCCTCTCACAGCTGTACTCCTGAGCCAGTCCCGTCTGCTTCCTGCCTCTGTCTCCCCAGCTTGGCTCTTCTGTGGTGTTGTGGTCTGGCCTCTTCCCGGGGCACCCAAGTGTGGACTGAGCAGCCCAGAGTGGGATGGTGACAGCTTCCCCCTCCGCCCCCAGATCCGCTCTGTAATCAGGAGGAGCCGGGAGACGGGCCACGCACACCCCATGTCCCGGGAGCCCTCCCCTCGCCGCCGGCTGGACCCCGCCTCCCTGAGCAGGACCCCATCCCAGGAGCGGCTCATCGCAGAGCTGCAGGGCCGCCTGGGCATCCAGCCGGAGGCAGAGGAGGCAGCAGAGGCCGCGGGGCCCGCAGGGGCCTGTGCCCAGGACTGGCTGACCGAGGGCGTGGTCATCACTGTGCAGCCGCGCGGGAGGCGGGCTGGGGGGCAGCTTGTCGAGAAGGTAGCCAGGAGCGAGCAGGCTGGGTCCTGAGCCCGGCAGCAGGGTTCAGATACTCCCTGGCTCTAGCCCTGGCTGGAGGAGAGATGGGGGGGGGGGGTTACTTGCATCCTGTGGCCTTGTTATGAGGCCAGCCTTGCTCTTGGTGCCAGGGGAGGCTGGAGATGCCCCCACCCCTCTGATGATTCTGCCTTCCTCATCTCTCTCCCTCCTTTCTCCTTCCCAGGTTGTCTTCCCTCCTGACTCTCCCATTCCCCTCAGAAGAACCACTTCTGTTCTGGCTTCTCCTTCTTCTGTTCCTTTGCTCCGGCATCGCCAAGACGCCTCAGCCAGCAGCTCTTCTCCCCTGCCCAGCCTGCCCCCTCCTTCCCCTCCAGAGCCCCCCGCTCACTCCCATGGCTCTCCAGGGGTCCAGAGTGCTGGAGAAGAGCCTGGTGTTGAGGCCGGCCGGGGCCCCACCCCTCCCACTCCTGCACCCCACACCGTGAGGTCCGTGGGCTGCCAGACCGAGGAGGACCCGCTCTTCCCCCCAGTGCAGGCAGGCCTCCCGGGGCCCTGGCACCGACCCTGCCCACCCCCTGCCACAGCCGGCCCCACCTGTGAGCGCACGTGCATGAGTAGAGCGCTCGTGCGTGGACACACACGCACACACACGCGCGCGTGCGCGCTCTGGTCTTATATCGACAGCCCCGGCACATTAACCACCACTGTCCTTCCTCAGACCTTTACCTGGACCCTCTGAGCTGCTGCCCAGGGGCCGCCCGCCCCTCAGGAAATCAGAGGGCGTCTTGCTTTCTCGCGAGCCTCCCTCTGGTGGCCCTTCCCTGCTGGCCGTGGGTATTGCCGTGGGAGGAAGCCATTCCCACAGTGGGACCCAGAAGCCTTCTCCTCCCCTTCCAGCCCAGGCCCAGCGTCTGGCAAGGCCTCTGTGCTCCCTGGCCTCAGACATCACCCCTTCCTCCGTCCATGCTGCAGGATGGCTCGCCTCTCTCTCTCAGCTTTTCTCTAGATTTTTTTTCTCCTGATTTTGATATTGCCAGTGGGGGAAAAATTCTCTTACCTCCTCCTGAATTCCCTTGTGTGAAATGGCCCAATGACAAGGTCTCTTATTCTCTATTCTTTAGTTAAAAACAAAAACAAAAAAAACTTTCTTCTTTTTTCCTCCCCTAAGATGCACAGTCTGGAACAGAGAGCAGATGCAGAGTGGCCCTGGGCGGCCGGCTGGCCTCCCGGCAGCAGGCAGAGCAGCCCAGAAGGGCAGGACGCGGGGGTCAGTGCCAGGGCTGGGGCTCAGCTCGTTTCCCTGCTTCCCGGGCCCGGTCTGCCGCAGGCCGTGTGAGCCCTTCCTTCGGGCCCTCTGGGAGCTTCGCAGCCACCAGGATGGTCTGCGGGTGTCACTTCCACACGTGGGGCTCTTCAGGCCCCTGCATATGCTGTATTTCTTGCCTCCCCCGACCCCTGGGTCCAGGAGAGAGCGCCCCAGACTGTGGCCCTGCAAGATGCTCTAGAAGTCCTGACCAGCCTTCTCTCTGTCCACAGTTCATGGCTCAGGGGAAGACTGGGAGCAGCTCGCCCCCTGGCGGCCCCCCAAAGCCCGGGAGCCAGCTAGACAGCATGCTGGGGAGCCTGCAGTCAGATCTGAACAAGCTGGGCGTCGCCACGGTTGCCAAGGGGGTCTGCGGGGCCTGCAAGAAGCCCATCGCGGGGCAGGTGAGGAGCGGGGCAGGTGGGCAGAGTGCCCTTTGCTCTCCTCCTCGCCCTGAGCTCCTTCCCACCTCCTGTTCAGGTCGTGACAGCCATGGGGAAGACGTGGCACCCCGAGCACTTTGTCTGCACCCACTGCCAGGAGGAGATCGGATCCCGGAACTTCTTCGAGCGGGACGGACAACCCTACTGTGAAAAAGACTACCACAACCTCTTCTCCCCCCGCTGCTACTACTGCAACGGTCCCATCCTGGATGTGAGCACAGCGGGCAGGCGGGGGCAGCCAGGGTTCTCAGTGGGATCCACAGTGACTCATCAGCCTGTTTATCTCCACCGCGCCCTAGGAGGGTGCAGGCCCAGAGAGGGCCAGTCACATACATGTGGCAGCTAGGAAACAGGGGCTGAGATTCCAACCCAGGTGCCACCGCCAGCTGACCTAGCGCTGGTGGCGAGTGGGAGGGCAGCCCGGCCCCCGAGCCTCAGCTGTGGGATCTGTCCAGCGGGTGGCAGTTTGGCTTTGATCCCACCCTTTGCTTTCACAGAAAGTGGTGACAGCCCTTGACCGGACGTGGCATCCCGAGCACTTCTTCTGTGCCCAGTGTGGCGCCTTCTTCGGTCCTGAAGGTACGCAGGACTGGAGAACTGACCTGTGCTTTGGGCAGGGCGGGGAGCTCTGCTGCTGCTGGGGTTGGGGTGGCTCCACTTCTGAGGCCTTCAACCCCCGGCTTCTCAGGGTTCCATGAGAAAGACGGCAAGGCCTACTGCCGGAAGGATTATTTCGACATGTTCGCGCCCAAGTGCGGCGGCTGCGCCCGGGCCATCCTGGAGAACTACATCTCGGCGCTCAACACCCTGTGGCATCCGGAGTGCTTTGTGTGCCGGGTAAGGGGCCCCTGTTGCATCATGGGTGGCTCTGGGAACAGCAGTAGGGCAGGGCGCCCGCATACCCTCTCGTGTTTGCGGTTCTCATGGGGTGAGCAGGAGAGGGGTACTCTTCTTCAAGCCTGCTAGGTCCTGCATCAGGGACAAACCAGGAGCAAAGTCTACCTTGGCTACCCTCATCTCAGAGTCCTTTATACCAATATGTGCACAGGACAGAAAAGGCGGGCAGGGGCAAGATCTGCTAGTCCTGTGTGGAAGCCCTGGTACTGGTCATAGATGGGAGAATTAGCTGGACGTGGTGGCACATGCTTGTAATCCCAGGACTTGGGAGGCTGAGACAGGAGGATTGCAAAATAAAGAATAAAAGATAGCCGGGGATGGTGGCGCACGCTTGTAATTCCAGTACTTGGGAAGCTGAGACTGGAGGATCCGGGTTCTCGGCCAGCCTCAGCTACTTAGTGAGGCATTCTGCAACTTAGTGAGACCCAGTTTCAAAATAAAGAATAAAAAATAGGACTGGGGGTGTAACTTGGAGGTAGAATGCCCCTGGGCTTCATCCCCAGTACTGAAAAAAAAAAAAAAAAAAAAAAAAAAAGAATGAAAAATAGGGCTGGGGTTATAGTTTGGAGGTAGAATGTCCCTGGGTTCAATCCCCAGTACTGCAAAGGCTGGGAGGCTGAGACAAGAGGATTGCAAGTTCGAGGACAGCCTCAGCAAGTAGTGAGACTCTCATCATCAACCTAGTGAGACCTTGTCTCAAAAAAAGGGGGGAGGGGGCTGAGGATGTAGCTCAAAGGTAGAATTCCCCTGGGTTCAATCTCCAGTGCACCTCCCCCCCCCAAAAAAGTTTGGAAACACCGTTCATTATGGGCCTTCTCAGAGCCTTTCATACCTAAACATCCCTCTCCAGACAGGAATCTGGGATGCAAAGTCTGAGCACAGATCCCTTTTTCAGTACCAGGGTTTCTGGCAGCTCTATTACAGCTCCCTGCTTAAGTGCCCAGAAGTCAGGTCTATATTTGAAATCAGGCTGCGTGACCTCAGACAAGTCACCTGACTTGTGTCTTGGGAGAACTAGACAGGCACTTAGCCCAGCACCCTGCACATAGGAGATGATTAGGAGTGTGATGCCCGGGACCGTCCCCCTCGAATCATGCCGAGCACTGCCCCAGCGGGAAGAAACAGCCCCGAGCTCCTCTTCTGTCTGGCAGGAATGCTTCACACCTTTCGTCAACGGCAGCTTCTTCGAGCACGATGGGCAGCCGTACTGTGAGGTGCACTACCACGAGCGGCGCGGCTCGCTGTGCTCCGGCTGCCAGAAGCCCATCACGGGCCGCTGCATCACCGCCATGGCCAAGAAGTTCCACCCGGAGCACTTCGTCTGTGCCTTCTGCCTCAAGCAGCTGAACAAGGGCACCTTCAAGGAGCAGAACGACAAGCCTTACTGCCAGAACTGCTTCCTCAAACTCTTCTGCTAGGCACCCTCCCGGCGTCCGCCCCCTCCCCAGCCCGGTCTCCCCGACTGCCACTGTGACCCAGAGACCCCGGCCAGGGGCGAAGCGGCACACCTGACAGAAACTGGAACCCTGGTCCTCGGCTGGTGCCCGATGGGGAGAAAGCTGTGGGGTCCTGCCCGCTTCTCGCCCCCACGGAGCCTCTGGGTCTCCCTCCTCCCTCAGCCCTCCGCAGGCTGCCCGCTCCCTGTCCTCCCCAAAGGTAGAAGCTTGGGGTGGGGGGGCACACCACGAGTAGCCACATGAACCAGCCTGGCCAGGCCAGCGCCCCACACTGGAGCCATCTTGTACTCATACTCCACGTCAGCCTGGAGCTGGGGCGGGAGGGCGGACAGGGCTGGATGGAGTCTCTGTTTATCCCGATTTTCCCCCTGACTGAGAGTATTGGGGGACACCCGGCTCCCTCCAGACAATGCCAGCATAACCCCATCCACCCAGGGGCGGAGGTGCTCAAGGGCCGTGGCAGGTTCCTTGGGCTCTCGCCTTCCAGTCTCCCCAGGCCTGGGCGACTGTCCCCTTCCCCCGACTGCCCCTTTTCTAACTGCTCTGGTTCTACTGAGAAAGGCCTCTCCAGCAATAATGTTTTATAGCCACTTCCTCCATCTTTGGGGACACCCGTGCCTGGACACTGTACCGACTTTGATAGATTTCTACACTGAGGTTTGAATTCATATTGCCCAAGTTACTTTTACTTCTCTATACAAGATGATTTTGAAAAGATTTTAAAGACGTTCCATTTTGTAATCTCCTCCTGGTCCACTGCTGCTGGTCCTGTTGGTGACCGTGGCTTTGGTGTGGAGCTTGCTTTGTACTGAGGGCTTGGGGTGGGGAAACTGTATTTTGTTTTTTTTCTTAGCACAAGCAGGTGAACTGGGAGTGGCTCTGTGATTGTCCTTTCTATAACTTCACAGCTCACCAGGACTGTTTTATAAACTGCTGTATTTTGAAACCCCTTCCTTACTGCCCAGGCCAGCAAGTTCTTACTTAAAACTCGCCTAAGGATGTCTGGCCCTTTTGGACTTGGAATGCTGAAGCTCATCTGTCCTGTTCCTGGGAGAAGAGAGGGGGAAAATACACTTTGCAGAGGCTGCTTCCTGTCTGAGTAAGCCATTAGGCGCCTCCACTCCCCTATGAACTTTTTGGCAACAAAGAGAACTCCCTGAACATTCTTAGCCCCCTCCCTGCTTCTCTGGGGCTTTCCTCTACCTTCTCAGGAAAAGCTGGTTTCTGGTTTTGACCGTGAAGACCAGAAAGGTCTCTTTGGTCTTGATTCCACTGGGTGCATCACCTCCTCAAACTTCCTGCCTTCCCTGGCGACTGGCACAGGCCCTTCCCCTTTCACAGGCGGGAGCATTGCTCAGGTCTGGGCAGAAGGCCCTAGTGTGGTACAAGGGGCCTCAGGATTTGGGGTAGAGGGACAGGATCCTGCTGGAGCAATGGGAAACTCCAGAGCTCTCTTTGCCAAGGATGCAACAGGAGCAACCAGGCCCGGGGTTCCTGGACAAGGGAACGGGACCCCAGAGGGATCCAGACCACCCACCAGCCTCCAGCACAGGCTGAGTGTGCTGGGGTCCCAGAAGAGGCAGCCCTCCGCAGGCCTGCAGTCTCCACTCCCACCCACAGGCCTTATCGCTCTGTTTACAGGGACCTGCCCCAGGCCTCTCCCTAAGAGGGACTGGGGTTTCTGGGGTCTGCCCTCTGGGTCAATGGTTATTTCATCATTTGATTTTGATTTTTTTTCTCTATAAACTTCTAACCTGGCCTTTTCCATTTCAATTCCTGTGATTTATGCCAATAAAGTTTGCCATTATTTTCACCTGTGGTAGTGCCATTTCTTGGTGGTGTGCCAACCCAGTGGTCCCTGCAGAGAAACCAAACCCTCCCCAGACTTGGAAGGATCGCTGGGTGGAGGGTAGATCATTGATGTGCCCCTCCGTAGGGTCATATCCTGGGAATGGATTCTGACCTGGGGCCGCAGGTCCTACTGGATCCAGCATGAGCTTCACTTTCAATTCCCTAGTGTGTGTGGGGGGGGTAGTTATTGGGCCTCGCAGGGGACAGGCCTGCCAGGTGCTCGGGGCATTCTCATGCAGCCTGTGGGTGACTTTCCACTCATTTATGCATAGGGAAAGAGGTGTAAGAGAACCTCGGCACACACAAAGGAACTCCCCAAGTGACAACAGAGCCACAGCGAAAGCTCAGGACTTGCCTCTGCCCGTGTCCTGTGCAGAGCCGGACGTGATGCCTCGGTTGTGGCTTCTTCCTGGCTGAAAGCCGCTGATTTACCGCTGCAGTGTATCTCTACTGCCTCCTCCTGGTCATGTCTGTATTTGCATGCTTCCTCTTTTCAGAGCCAAGGTCCCCAGAGCCGGCTGGTTGGCATTACTCCACCTTGAGCGGCGGCCTCAGTTTCCCAGTCATTTGAAAAAATCCTCCAGAAGCCATGTGTTGAATTCTAGCCAGAACTCTGATGATTTCACAACGAGCTCAGAAATGAACATTACCTTCAACCCCCACTCAGAAACAACGACTTGGAGCCGGGCGTGGTGGTGGCACATGCTTGTAATCCCAGCATTCGGGAGGCTGAGACCGGAGGATCCGGGTTCGCGGCCAGCCTCAGCTACCTAGTGAGGCACTCCGCAACTTAGTGAGACCCGGTTTCAAAATAAAGAATAAAAAATAGGGCTGGGGGTGTAGCTCGGAGGTAGAACGCCCCCGAGTTCAATCCCCAGTACCGCAAAAAAAAAAAAAAAAAAA
>PVLC010011907.1:0-45776 GCA_004027655.1 Graphiurus murinus
GGCTTTTATCAATTGCTTATGATAACAGAGATTTTTATCCTGATCATATTTTGATAATATATATAACTTCCTGATTTAACTTAATCCAAAAATAACTCCATCCACTTCCATGAAGGATATGCACCATAACAACCAGTGTATTAATCTCCGGTATCTTGTCCACCTTAACTCCCTCGTGCTATTACTGTTTAATCATTGCATTCATAATTACTATGTCAAACACATGTCCAAAGCAGTTCCAGTCTGTAGCTTTCACTGCATGTTTTGTGTTACTGTTCTTTATTTGTACCTAGGTAGAATGAGAATGTTAAAATGAAAAGGATCTTTTAATTTGTTGTTTTACTTGCTTATTTTCTTTTTCTCTTCCTTTGTTTCCTGCATCAAGCTCCTTTTTCTGAATATCTAATGGGCCACATCCGAGTCCATTCTGGCTCTACCAGAGCTTGGTTCACTTCTGCACGTAGAGCAGGAGAGAGGATAGGGAAGAACTCAAGACTGAAGGAGGTTGATACAATGAGTGCCAGGAGGCAGGAAGCAGGGGGAAAGAAACATAATAGGGGTAGACTAGAAGGCGAGGAGAAAGAACTAAGAACAAAGAAGGAGCATGTGGACAGCATAGAAAAATGGCTGGAGATTAAGGGAGAATGGTATTCTAAGGCGGGTGGGATAATCGAAATATACGAATTGTAAAGGTTAAGTGAAATGTTTATTTTATTCCTTTCTCCTCTTCAGTCAGTCTGACTGAATACGATTAACAGGCACGCTGCACTCGCTGCATACTAAAATTAGATGTTAGTTCGACTTCTCACTCACGGCATTAATGCACAGAGGCCTCTTGCACATAAATGCCTTTCTCACCAGGCTCAGTCACCTTACACATTCCTCCCCAAAGTTCTATGTCAGAAAGGAAGCATGGAGCTGCAGTTCAGTTGGCCTGCCCGTGCAAGTCAGTATGCCATGCATGGTGGGGTGGAAATACATCAAGTTAGACCCATCAGACCTGTGGTCAAGTCCTCTATCTACACCCTCTGAGCATTACAACTTTGGACAAGTTCATTACCTCACCTGAGCCTCAATTTCCTCAACTATGAAGGGACCTGTACATCTTTTCTTTACCTCCCTTACAAGGATTTGGAGAACAGGAAGATAATGTACAGGGAAGCACTTGAACTTTCTTGTCTTACACCAAAATACTAATGTAATTACATTTATGTTGACTATAGTGTTGTGTCTTAACACTTGTCAAGTTGTTTCCAGTTTAAAGATAAAGTGAGGCTTAGACAAATAACACTGGCTCATCTAGTATTTCCCAGAGACCAATGGTATGAGATGAAAGCCTAGTCTATTGCCTTCTAGTCCTGACCTGTGTGCCCGAACCATGATGTCTTTTGGGGAAGAACATTCCTCTCCCCAGTCCCATTCTAATACAAGGGATGTTCAGCCACCAAGAATAAAAAGTCCAAAATTGTTTTGCTTTATTTTGTTTTTCAGAATTAAAAAAAAAGACTCCTTGAAAAATTGATGTTGGAATGATTTCCTTTTCAAAATTTCTTTTTTCTTCTCTATCATTTGTGTATATTACTTTTTAAATACTTATAAAAGCTGAGATACTTGGAATTTTTAATCTAGAAATGACTAAAACGTGTGTCCTTGGATTTTTTTCTTTTATTAAGCATACCTATAGTAAGAATACATGGATTTTCCACTTGCAAAATAGTGCCACAAAAAAATACTTCTTTAATAAATTGGTTTTCAGTAATAAGTCATTTTAACTACTGAGTTAGGGGTTACATATATAAAGCCAATGACCCAGTTCATATTCATAGTCATCATGTATGAAAGCTGCTAATACTGCTTAAATATGTGTTCCTCACACCTGACTCCATTTGATGATATGCATTATGACAATATTGCTGAGCTTCAGAGAGGGTCCAAGCCCAGAAACACTTCCAACTGTTAGACCTTGATCATAACACACACTCAGCCCCTGAACCCTAGTTTCATCTTCAGTAAAGTAGAAATAATGTCACACAATTCTTGGAAGGAATAAAAGAAGCAACTCTATTTTAATAGTTTAATGAAATTCAAAGTCATATGGAAAATTTATATTTTTCTCATCACTATAATTAATTCTTTTAAGCTATAGGCTCTGTGAGAAAAAAGCATTCAATCTGCACATGGTCATTCTTCCACTGATCACTGCTAAGGAATGATAAAAGCCCATGGCAATAAAAAGAGTGGGAATCTGAAAGGGTAGAATAGTCAGACTGGAAAGTGTAGCCTTCAATTCTTGGCACTAAAGGACATTAGGAATGAAACTACCATATGACCAAGCTAAACCACTCTATATCTTTCCAAAAGAATTAGAGTACTAAGGAAACACATGCATATCCATGTTTATAACAGCACAATTCACAATAGCCAAATGGTGGAATCAAACTGATTGTTCGTAAACAGATCAACAGATAATAAAAATGTGGTATGTATACAATACAATTTTACTCAGTCATAAAGAAGAACAAAATTATGTCATTTTCAGGAAGTAGATGGATTTAGAGAATATTATACTAAATGATAACTACCAGTCCCAGAAAGTCAAAGAAAGTTTGACAAAAGGAACTTTAGATAAATGAGAAGAGAGACCAGTAGAACATGTAAGGTGACTGGGGAGGGGGAAAAGTACACCTGATGAAGAAAACAGTTCAAATAACGCTATGATCACATATGACAGAGAGGGATAGGTGTAGGGTGGGATCCAGAGGGTAACACACCAAGTGCGGTGTGCATGTGTGTCTGTATCACTTTGAACCTCACTGTGATCTATAACTACACTGCACCAAGAAAGTATAAGAAAAAAGAAAAGGACCTTAGGGATGATCAAGCCTATCTCCTCATTTCTCAGTGTAGAAAAGTAGGGCTTTATTTCCAGCAATGAAAGAAAAAAGGCCAACCCAAAACCAAAGGAAATGCTGTTGGCCCTTTGCAGTCACTAGCTGTTTCTCCACACTGTGTTGCCTGATTGTTGAGGATCAAATATCACATTCTCTGGGTGATGGCCAGAAATCTATGGATGTGCAGCCTTGGGGACATCAGTCAGGGACTCTCAGAGATAGAAGGCTTGCCTTCAGACCTGCCCCCACTGACTGTCTCCTATAAAATTCACAAGTGTCCAGTGTCCTTGGTGTACCTCTGATGGTGGTACACCCAATGTCCAGCTAGACCCTCCTTTCGGGGGGTATAGATGTGACTCTCCTGTAAGCCTTTGTCTACCCTTCCTCCTTCATGGCTGAGATTCAGGCTGCCAGGGTAGGGTATTCCCTGAATAACTACCATTATTTACTAGCCTGGGGCTGGACTTGGGATACCCTGACAAATGAACAAGCACAGTCTGTAGGAAGGGACAAATGTTGAACACCGTCATCGTAGATTTAGCTACGTCATTGTTGTTGTTATAAGAGTTGTAAAGTAAAAATGCCAGATGTCACCTATGAGTGGAACAAGGGGATTGAACATGGTTTATGGTCAGGACAGACCTCCCTAACGACATGACACTGACTAGGAGTTGAAGGATGAGTAGGCATTGGTCAAGTGATATTAGATGAGTGCTAAGAGGAGGACCTCAGGCCAAGGAAATAGCTGTTGTGAAGGTCCTGAAGGGAACAGGCACCAAGACTCATGGGAAAGGATGGAAGGCCATGCGGAGGAGCAGAGCATGGGAGAGACACACATCAGGAAGATGACCCCACACGCCATGCAAAGAGTTTTAAATATCTTCCCTTTAGTCTTTCGAGTTCATCTATAACACTCCTTTTGAAGTGGGTTACCTAAGAAGAACAGAAGAGTTTTGAACTTCAACTCTATGACACACTGCATGGGCACACATTCTGGCTCTACACAGTACTAACAATGAGACTTTGAGGGTGTGTATTCTTCTTCATTTACAGCTGGTGATAATAGTAGTACTCACTCTTAGTGCCTTGGTGATTAAACAAATTAAAGCTAGGCACAATGGTTTATACCTATAATCCTAGTACTTGGGAGGCTAAGACAGGAGGATCATAGGTTCAAAGTCAACCTCAAGAACTTATCAAAACCCTCGGCAACTTAGTGATATCCTGTCTCAAAGAAAATTAATTAATAAAGCCTGGGTGTGAAACTCAGAGATAGACTGTCCCTGAGTTCAATTTTTTTTTTTTTTTTTTTTTTTGCAATACTGGGGATTGAACCTAGGGGCATTCTACATCCAAGCTATACCCCCAGTCCTATTTTTAATTCTTTATTTTGAAACAGGGTCTCACTAAGTTGAGGGCCTCACTGAGTAGCTGAGGCTGGCTGCAAACCCAGATCCTCTGGTCTTTGTCTCCCAAGTACTGGGATTACAAGCGTGAGGAGGAGGAGGAGGAGGAGGAGGATGCACAAAGCTTCTAGAACAGTGTGTGGTACAGAATAAGTGCTATGCAAGACCTGGCTATTATAATGGGCCATTACAATGGATTATCAAAATGACTCCTAATTTTCCTCTATCTTTTTGCATCTGTGTCAGTTCAGGACCTGAGAAGCAGACAAGAGTGGGCAGGAAGAGCTTCAGGTTACAGTTCCCATCTGATAGAGTCTCAGAGAACACACAGGAAAGCTATGGAATAGACTGTCTTGGCAGAAGTGGTCAGACCCTAGTCTTGCAACCATACTCACTCTCTGGCCTACAGGGGTACCCAGGAAGAGTGTGACATCAACTCCAACACTGTACACCTCACAGCAGCTGGTAGGTTCTTTTCTGAAGGAGGTCTATTATAGTCTGAATGTTTGTGTGCCCCTCACCCCATACTCAGCTGCCACCACCACCACCAGATTCATGTGTTGAAATCCCAGTTCTCAAGGCAAGGGTCTTAAGGTCTTGGAAGGAGGGGTGATTGTTTCATGAGGGCCTCAGGCAAAGGTAGCTTGTCTTCCCCTGCTGTCATGTAAGGACACAATAAAAAGGCATCTATGAACCAGGAAGTGGGTCCTCACCAAATTGTCCAGCACCTTGATTTTGGACTCCCAGGCCCTAGAACTATGAGAAATAAACCCATGTTGTTTATAAGCCACCCAGTCTGGGGTGTTTTGTTACAGCTGCCAGAACAGACTGAGAGTCCAGGAAATCACATATGGCAGCCATAGCCGCTCACTCCTTCAATAACTCTCCCAGCTCCCTGAGCCCACTTCACATCTTCCAGACTCTCAGTTGGATCAGACTCTCTGCTGACCCTTGGTCCCCCGGTCTATTGGCTTGATTTGACCTCCTCCCCGAAGGAGCACCTAACTCCACTATCTCCCTGGACACTGCTTCAAGCTAACCCTTGCTACCCTCAGATGCATTCATTGTCCTCTGTCCTCTCACTGTGGAAACCTGGGGCCTTGTCATTCAAAATATTGCAGCCTTTTACAGATCTGAAAACAGACATCTTGTGACCAGGGTGTAGTTGAAAGGCACATTAAATAGAATTAGGTTTGAAGGCTAGTTCTACAATTGACTGAGTGTGCCAGTTACTAAGCCTCACTCTGCCTCAATTTTTACATCCGTAGAATGGAACTAATGCTTACCTTTCAGGGATATGGTAAGGATTGGATGAGAAATGTATGTGATGGTGCCCAGCACAGCGACTAGGGTATAGCAAGTGCTTAGTCCATGTTGTTTGTATCTTTCCTTCCTTCTGGCATATTGTCTTCTCCAAGTTAATCACCTCCATTCTCCCCCTGGCTTTCAGGTGCTCTCTTCATTTTACAGCACTCCTCTGATAAAGTTCCTCTATAGCGACCTTAAAAGGTTATTTGCAAAGCAGAGTGCAATGCCTGCTCCACACTGCGGTGGTTATGAGCACCTTGAAATAGATGATGATAAGTCACTAAAACCCATCCTTAGTGATGCTCATTAAACCCAGGATAATATTCAAGCTCCTTAACATGGCCTTTGTCATGCAGTTCCTTCTTCCTGGATTTCTTTTCCTGTCCCACTTCTGCTGGCTCTGCCCTTGAGCTCTCAGTTACTTCCCTAGAGAGGTCTGCTCTTACCTCTAAATCTAAATAAAGTCTCTATTATAATCTTTTCCTACACTCTATTCTTTTTCCCTTATAGAATTTATCACATAAATTTTATAATTCTATACTTATTTCTATGGTGACAATTATTTAATGTCTATTTTCCCAAAAAACATTAAACTTCAAAAAAAGCAGGAACTGTATCATATCAGGAGCAGCCAGCATGGAGTAGACAAATCGATAATACTATTGAATGAGTGCATGATTTACCTCCCTCCATTCACACCAAGATTGCACTCACATTTTTTGGCAAGCTCAGCTCACTGTTGATTCATATTCAACTTCTTGCTCACCATGATTCTTAAGGCATTTCATAGCTGCAGCAGCTAAGTTATATGATTTATGTAGCTATGTATGTACATAGGTATGCACATGTATGTATGCTTAACAAGCAAAGGCACATGTTTGGATTAATAATGGGTTACTGTGTGTGTGTGTGTGTGTGTGTGTGTATGTGTGTGTGCATGTGTGTGTGTGTGTGTGTGTATGTGAAAATAAATAGGATATTGACAAAGTCAAATCACAGAACGCTTGTATAGCAGTGTGAAGCATTGGATAATATTTCATGTACAATGACAAAGTGAAGGAACAGTGGTTTTATTCATAATCCAAGAAGCAGGTCACAAGCAGGCAACCAAGACTAGAGTAGGGAAATCATGAGAAATATCTCATAGTCGCAGTCTGCAGTGAGATCTAAGCCCCGAAAACCTCAAAACTTGCCCTAAAAACCCAGAGACAGAAATGTGGCCTTCTGGTCAAGCCTGGACCTGTGAAGAATAAGGAGTCATTAAAGTTATTAGAGAATGATGGTCAGGTCTATGATGAAGCAAGAACCCACTGAGAATGTTCCTAGAGCAAATGAGGAATGAAGAAGCTGAGTTTGGAACACTAACATGAGGTTTGCAATAATAATATATGCTGGAGCTAGGAGTGGCATCATATTTGGGAGGCTGAGACAGGAAGATTTCAGGTTTAACATTAGCCTTAGCTATTTAGTGAGAACTTGTTTCAAAATAAAAAAATAAAATAGGGCTGAAGCTGTAGCTTGGAGGCAGAATGCCCTGGGTTCAATCCCTAGTACCTAATAATAATAATAATAATAATAATAATAATAATAAGAAGAAGAAGAAGAAGAAGAAGAAAGTAATAGTAGTAGTAATAATTATAATAATGATGATGATAATAATAATAATGTGTGCTGGAGGAGGAGGATAAAAATAATGAGTTCATTAGAAGACAAATTATTCAAAACTTAAAGTGTGCATGAAATGTAGAGCATGCCACAATTCTGACCTTGAGGACTGGTAGATGGAAAGAGAGAAGGAGAAATTGGGGAGGGAAGAGGAGAGTAAAGAGTGAGAGAGGATGGTGTCAAAAAGAAAGTGTTGGTTAATCTCTTCAATGCTATCAAGAAGATGAGCAGATAAGACAAGGAGTTTAAACCACCTCTTATCTTGGATAAAGCAATTGTGGAGAAGGTGGTGGGGCCAGAACCATATGGTGGATGGGTGATGGAAAAGTGGGAGGTAAGAATGTAAAAGCAGATGGATACATGATATGGAATGCGAGGGAAACCATGGCCGGGCTTGGATTCCCTATAAACATGTTTGTTTAACCTTTTCTGATCTGCTTCAAAGTTGGCAACAGTTTCAGTGTGTCACATTTTCTCCACAATGCTTTTCCTGGTTATCCTTTGGTGCATGTTTTTTCTTCTGTCTGTGCAGTGGCCTTCTTTACTCCCGTACTCCTACCTACTTGGGCTCCTCCATAGGTCTGCAGTCAGAACTGCCCATGTGAGAGCTGATACACCACCTCTTGCCACCTCCACTGCTCAGAGAGAGATGTTGTGCAATCATGGTTAGTCATTCTCTGGAATCCTTGGAATCTGTTTTTCCAAAGCCCAAGGACACACAAATATACGTATCTCCAGCTAATGTCAACAACACATAGGACATTTCTGCTTCTAGAAGGCTTTGTTCCAGCATCTCTGGGAATGTCATACAGAATAATTTGGGTTCTTGCCCAGCCCTCTTGAGAGTTAATTGTCATATAATAGTATAGAAAGATAATTAATAATTAATGAAGTGTATATTTATTGAAATTCTGTTAAAATGAACTTGTAAAATGGCATTAAATCTGTAGGTTACATATGAATAACAAGCCATTTCATCTGTGATTCCCTATCTTTTTCAACTGTGGATGTTAAGGGGAAACATTTCCTTCCTTCCTATGTGTGCAGCATCTATGATGTGAGCGCTGATCGCACAACCCAAGAAAACTCTGACCACTCCTTCTTACCAGGACTATTAGCTGTGTACACTACTTCAGGTCTAACTATGATTTTTGCTCCTTTCCAACTTCTAGCTGTAGGATATTCTTAGTATTAGAGAAGAGTAGAAAATAAAAACAAATACTTGGATATATTTGCACAGGTCTGCCACATTTTCTTTTGCTTATTTCTTACGACTTGTTCTCCCTGCAACCATGCACCAATGCACCATTACCAAGGTTCACTAGCTGCCCATCTACGATGGCATGGCAGCTTGCTTCCAAATCTCAGTGTGAGTACATCCATTGTTGATCAAGATAAAAATGAATTTTTGAAAAGAATTCAAAACCCATTTCATAGGAAAAGAATAGTCTTCAACAAATATTCTTGGATCAACTGTATACCTTCATGCCAAAGAATGGAAGTGGACCCCTACTTCACAAAACTTAACTCCAAATGGGCGGCAAAAGACCTAAATGTAAAAGTCAAAATTACTAAACTCTTAGAAGAAAATATAAGTAAATCTTCATGACCTTGAGTTAAATAAAGCTCTTTAGATATGTCACAAAAAGCATAGCAACTAAAGAAAAATAAATTTGACTTCTATAGTTTTTATAAAGTTAAAATATTTTTATAAAGTTAAAACCATTTGTACATTAAAGGACATCATCTAGTAAATAAAAAGACAACCCAAAGAATTGAAAAACTACTTTACTTGTAAATTATATATCTGATAAATGATTTATCAGATATAATATAATATAAATTTAAAATATATTAGTAATTCTTAAAACTCAATAAAAATTAAAATAAAAATTTCAATGAACATGTCTCCAATGAAGATATATAAATAGATAATAAGAACATGTAAAATGTTCACCACTGGTGATTAAGGAAATACTTTCAAAACCACAATAATATATTACTTCATATCTACTAGGCAGCTTTAATTTAGATAACAATCAAGAATAAGTGTTGGTGAATATGAAGAGAAATTGGGACCTTCATATATCACTGGTGGGATATAGAAGAATGTGGCTGTTTTGAAAAGAGTCTGCTATTTCCTCAAAAGGATAACCATAAAAGTTAAAATATAACACAGAAATTCAGTTCATAGGTATATATCTGAGAGAAATAAAAACATGTTCAGACAAAACCTTGTACACAAATATTTAAATCAGCATTATTCATAATAGTCTCAAAGTGGAAATAATTCAAACATCCATCAACTGATGAATGGATAACCAAAATGTAGCAAATATTATTCAGCCATACAAAAGAAGTACTAATGAACACTACAACTTGGACAAACCTTGAAAGCATGCTGTCTAAACAGAAAAGGTCACATATTGTATGATTCCATTTATACAAATATCCAAAATAGGTGAAGCCACAGACAAAGTAGACTCATAAGCATCTGGGCCTGGGAAGAGATAAGGAGTTTGATAAGGGTGTGATGACCAAGGTATGGACTCCTCCCTGCCTTCTCCAGGGAAAGGGTGCTATAAGAATAAATGGTCTGGAGTTAGATGCAATTAATGTTTGCTTAACTTTATGAATATACTAAAAACTACAGAACTGTGTTCTTTAAAATGGTGAGTTTCATATACCATTCATATGATATGTGAATTATGCCTGAATTTAAAAACATAAAGAAGGCCAGGCATGGTGGTAGTCCCAGCTACTTGGGAAGCTGAGGCAGGAGAATCAGAAGTTCAAGGCCAGCCTGGGCAACATAGAGATACCTTGTTGCAAAAAAAAAAAAAAAGTGAAGGAGGAAAAGAGGAAGAGGGGGGGGGAGGAGGAGGAGAAGAAAAACAAACAGAATATGAGCAGGACAATGACTTCCAAGAATGCTAAAAAGTGACCAGGAGATAAATTAGCACCTTGCCAATAAAGATAAGGTTCATTAAAACTCCAGATTTCCTAGGTCCTCTCAGCCATCACCAGCTGTCCTTATCAGCTCTAACATCATTATTAGCATACTTCCCATTAGCTTTTGAACCATAGATACTATGCATTTAGGCAGAAACTTCATGTGTTTAAGAACAAGTAGCATGTGCTGCACAGATTTTGTGAAATTATAATTCAAATCTGTATAGAATTTCAATTTCAAATATTATCATAACAATCAAGTAATAACAATTTTGATATAGTACAGACTGTATCTTTATGCTGCTGGGAAGACCTTTCCCTTTTAAACTTCTCTAACCTTGAATTTCATCTCTCTTCGGTGCCTTTATTGGACCCTACCTATCTCATATTATGTTATTTTCGCATCTGGATTGTCTTACTGATAGACTATAATCCCTGCAAGGCAGTATCATCTCTGTAATCCCTGGTGTCTGGCACAGAGAGAGCCAATAGCATCGTGGGCTCAGCTAATATTTTTTTGGTGAATAAATCAATGAATCTCCAACCCCATTTGAAAGTAAACAAAGCATACATATAAATAATTTTTAAGTAATGTAAGAATGTTGCTTATATCTTGTATCGGAGGCAGAGAGACTTTGTAGTGTATGCTTACTTGGAGCCTCCCCGAGTTGGGCTCATTTTTCCCAGTGACACCACCCCCAATCCTATACTATGTTGGAAGGGCTTCTGTTTAATGCCTTTGAAGAGCCATAGCATGATATACAACTGGAACACTCATCCCTTTACAACACTAGGTAGGTTTTGGAAATTGTAGAAAACTCTGGCTGGGCTTAACATTTTAACTGTCTGGAAGCTGTTGCCTTCCTCTGTAGATGTTCTTTGAAATACAGATGAATCCAGAAATCAAAATGCAGATCAGTAATTTCCTTTCTGGATCTCCTGTGGCTGCTTCAAGAGCACCCCTTCTGAGGCCACAATACACCCCAGTGCCAGGGATCTTCATGGTTTTGGCATAGCAGAAACTTTCAAGGGAGTCCTGTGGGGAGTGAGTTGTTCAATGGGAAAGGAAGGCTTTGTACAAGAGTTAAAGAGCCCAGAGATCTGTGAAGACCTTCTGCTACTGATGCCTTCATAAAACTTGGTACTACTTGCTTTCTCATGCCATGGCAGATGGAAAATATTTTCAGAAATTTTGTTTCAATATGAAAATTTGATTTATATCTTGATTATAGAGAAGAGAATTAAAAATTACATGGAAGAATTAAATATATATCCAATACATTTTTGAAAATCTTTAGAAATTTAATGTCTATTCAGTTATGGAAAGACTTGTACAGAAGTTACCTTGCTCATAATTTATCACATTCAAATTTTTTCTTTAATTTTGATAATAAATGCAAATTACTTCCAGGTTTATAAAATACCTTTGCAGTCTTCTCTCATCTGTTGCTCACAAGATGGGTATGGACCTCATTTTATAGAAGAAGTTGAGACTGAGAATGGTGCAGCAATGTGCCAAGCGCACACAGGTAATAACAGAACAGAGACTCCAAAGTCAGCCATCAGGCCTAGATTCTATCATCCTTACTCAAGATCTCATCTTAGCCCATTTATATTTAGACATATGAAAACCAGACCCTAGAGGAAGACAAACATAGCAATTAGAAGGTATACTTTTCCAAAATTAGTACTAAGAGAAAACACAGATACAGTGTAGATGTGTGGCATGAGTTTTCGTTGTCTCTCCTGTTGGTGCAGAATCACACATTCCATCTCATCAAAATGCAGATGCTACCCTTGCCCCAGAGTGAATTTACAGATAATAGGAAGCCCAGCTCTTGGGCCTGGGATTCAGACAAACGTGCTACCGAGGCAAAGGTTCACTGCTTTACGTGCTGGCATAAAATGGAAATGCGATTACACTCCCGTATGCAAACAACTTGCCAAAACAGCGTAGTGTTTCAAAAGCCATGTACTGAATGGAGACAAGATCTCAGTACAAGCCGTGGGAGCAGGGTGAATTTATGAAGCAGAAAGTATGGGCTGAGGAAGAGATCAGCCCAGTGACAGTTTACTGGCCTTGCCGTTCTCTTAAGAGGCACTAATAGTAGTGGACTGGTGCAATGGAAGTAAACCCAGCTTCATTTAAAGCAGTAGCATGAAATTGGTTGCAATAAAATTATGCATTAAGTGTGCATTATGTTTAATAAGACTGGATTGTGCTTCCCATGTTTACTCTGTGACTATTGAGGCTGATCCAATTTTCTAAAGTTCTCCAATTGGTTCACGATCGAGTTTCTGGCCAGAAGGTCAGATTTCCCTCGCTGTTATTATATGTCTCTATTACTTTACTATGGCGTTTACACTTTATATTCATTACTTTTTTTTTTCTATCTCCTGAACCTTCCCCATTCCAAAATGTTCCCTGTAGATGGCCCGTTTGACACAAATTAGAACAACCTTGATAGCTGTCAACTGGAGACTCTCCGAGAACAAAAGGACATTATTGCAAACCAGCACTGGAGGTAATTTCATGTGCTTTCTCTGAAGGCTTCTTAATAGCCTTAGAGAAATAATACAATTCAGATCTGCAACCAGGAGACAAAGAATGGATGTTGGACAGAATGGGGAACATGTGACTTGGTCTTTAGATTCCACTGTCCTGGGGTTAGGGGGATTCTCATCAGAAAATGAAGAAATCTAGTCTTTATTTCACTCATGCATATGTTCATTAATTCATCTAATCATCAAACACTCATTGGGAACCTACTATGTGTCAGATACTGTGAATATGATAGGGATGCACTAATTGAATGACATGGTCCTACTATGATTTCATAGTATAATGAGGATGGGAAGTAGGGAGGCTGGCACACAAAAACAGGTTCAGTACACAGGGGAAAATGAAATCGTAGAGGAGGAACTGAGGAAGAGTAATCAGTATTCCTGGTCGACAAAAGATGAATTTTACAGAAAAGGTGAAACAGCTTTCTTGGGGGAAAAAAAGAAGGTATAAAATGCATTCAGGCAGAGAGAATGACATATGCATTACATGGAGGTGTGAAGGGTGTATTTAGGAAATCACAAGTAGATTAGTGGAGACCAGAAAGGTATGAGGGATAGGGTAGGATATGAAATAGCAAGAACTGAGGCCAGAGTGTGAGGAGGACTCAACACAGAGCCATCAGGAGTGAGTTATTATCCTGTACTCGTAGAGTAATTTTTGATAAAATTCTTCCAAACTGAGGGGAGTTTAATTTTTTGCTTCTTTTTATTTTGAAATTATTTCACATTGGGCAAAAAGAAATAGAGCACCTTTGAAGCATATTTCCAAAAGAACACATTGAGTTAAATGTAAAATCATGAATTGGCATACATCTGTATGTGCATCTGTGTAGGTCAATATCTGTACATATACATATACACCTACAATAGTGCCTCCTTATCCACAGGGGATATGTTCAAAGACTCTCAGTGGATGCCTGACATTACAGATAGTAGTGAACTTTGTATATACCTTTTTTTTGTACAAACATACCTATGATAAAATTTGATTAATTATTTATTTATTTACTTTTGTGGTACTGAGGATTGAATCCAGGAGCATTCTACCTCTGAGCTATATCACCAGACCTATTTTATTCTTTATGTTTGAAAAAGGTCTCACTAAGTTGCTGAGACACTCACTAAGTTTCTGAGGCTGGCCTTGAATCTGAGATTCTCCTGTCTCAGCCTAAATTTATAAAGTAAGCATAATAAGAGATTAACAAAATAATTGACCATAGGTCTCAGCCACATCAGCATACAATTCTTTTTTTTTTCTTATTATTAAATCAAGAACTTTCATCCTCTCACTTAAAGGAAGCAATTTACAATTTCTCTTCAGCATACCCAAATTACCAGCATCACCATTCCTGTGTGTTAGGGCCATCATCTGATAAAAGAATGAACACAAGGTTACTTGAACACAAGCGTTGTGACAGAGTGGCAGTTGATCCGATCACCAAGATGGCTGCCAAGTAACAACTGGGCCATGTTATAGTTTGGATCTGGAATGTCTTTCAAAGGCACATCATTGATGGCTTGGTCCCCAGCTGGTGGCACTACTGGGAGGTAGTGGAAAACTTTAAGAGGTGGGGCCTAACTGGAAGAGGTGGAACACTAGAAATGACATTGACAGGTATATCTTTTTCCCTTTGTCCCTAACTGCATCTCTGTCTCTGTCTCTCAGTGTATATGTACATATACATACATACATACATATATACATATATGTATATATATGTGTGTGTGCGTGTGTGTGAACATATATGTGTGTGTGTGTGTGTGTGTGCTCACTGTGTTCTCCTTATAACAGTTTTGGAAATATTCTTGTAACCTTTTACAGTAGTCATGGAGTTCACCCATGATGAATTAGTGTAAATCACTGTTACCCTCCCACTATAAGCAGCTATAAAATAGGAAAAACATATGAAGAAACTGTCTTCATGCATTAGATAATAAAAAGTATAGAGCTCTAATTTTGAGAACAGGAAATATATAAGGTGAATTCCACATTCAAACTGAGTACATACATGAGAATATTTGAAAACATTGGCACATAGAAGCAGAGCCCTAACAGAAAGCATCAGATCAGTCTCACTAGATAAAAAAAAAAAAAAGATCACACTGCAACCAATCTCACTAACATGTATGGGGAGGGAGGAAGAGATAGTAGAGAACGGGAATACGGAGGAAAATACAGCAAGTGCTGTGTGCATGCATGTTTGTATCACTTTGAATTTCACTATGATGTATAATTATGTTACACCACTAGAAGTATAAACAAAGAAGAATTCAGGGCTGCTGTAGCAGATCGAGTTTGCAAGGTAAGTTACTAGAGATAAGGTAACTGTGCTGAGAAGGAACTCCAGAAATTTGCATTGAATTTTCTCATGTCTTTGGCCAAATACTAATCTGCATGCGAATCAGGCAAGATTCAACTAGAACTGACAGAAAACAAGTACACGCAAGCTGCAATCTGATCAGAGATCATATAAGTCTCACAGTGCTGACAGATACTGAATTTCCAAACAGCCTGAGTACATGAACACCTCTGCCATGAACTTAAGTGTTCAGAAGTGACACAAATTGGGGTAGGGCTACCGACTTAACCAGAAAGTAAGAATTACTTTAAAGTTTATCCTATCTAAACAAAAACCAAACCTAGACAGGACCAAGTTGATCTGTAAATAACTTAACTGATGTCTAGAAACACAGACACAGACAGCCAGGTTGAGAGAGGCTTTGAAGGAAAAGAACAAAACCCAGATTCTCAGCGATGTAGCTACACAAAATCCAAACAATGCAAACTTGTTAGATATGCAGAAGAACAAGAATTATACTACACAGAGGATGAAAATTATAAAGAGGAGGGGTAAGTAAATAGAAAAAGAAAATAAGTGACATATATTGGGTTTAGTAGATAAAGACTTTAAAGTGGCTATTATAAGTATGTTCAAACTCCAACCTGCAAAATGAACATGAGTGAACAGATAGGGAATCTCAGTCAAGCAAAATAAAGGATTGTTTTTATAAAACAGAGCTAAAGTAAAATTCTAGAACTGAAAAGTATCTGTAATTTAGAATTAATCAAAACGTTCACTAGATGGTCTTAATAACATATTAGGCATTACAGAAGAGAAGATAAGAAAGCTTGAAGACAGAGAAATAGAAAATACCAAAACTGAAGAAATGAAAGACAAAATGCTAGGAAAAAGTGGGTCCTCTGGAACCTGTGGAAAAATATTCAGTGCCCTATTATAAGTATAATTGGAGTCCTGGAAAAATGAGAGAAATAGAGGACTAAAAATAAATTAAATAAAATGTCCAAAACTCTTAAAAAGCAGATGAAAATATAAGCACACAGATCAAAGAGACATATATACATCCAGCAGAATTAGCACACATGCAAAAAACTTATCAACAATAGAGTCAAATTTCTGAAAAATCAAAGATTGAAAGAAGGTGACCTAACTGAAGGTGATGGAAGAAGGGGAGAGGGAAACACCCTAATGCACATGTTGTACATTCACAAACATATCAAAGTCAGTCACTAAACCAAACATGGGAAGGAGGGAAGGGGAAGGGAGTGGGGTGGGAATTGGAGAAGGGTTAAGTGAGTGCTGTGTGCATATATGCCTCTACCAGCTTGTACCTCATTAAGACGCATTAAGACGTATGATTACAATGCACCAATTTTAAAAAAAGAAAATCTCTTCAAAGTAAATCTATGTTAATAGCCTCATAATTCACAATTGCCAAACTATGGAACCAGCCAAGATGTCCATCAACAGATGAATGGATTACAAAACTATGGGATATGTACACAATGGAATTTTACTCAGCCATAAAGAAGAACAAAATCATGTTATTTGCAGGGAAATGGATACAACTGGAAAACATTATGTTAAGTGAGATTAGTCAGTCACAAAGAGTAAAAAAGCATATGTTCTCCCTAATATGTGGATACTAGGGAGAAGATAGGGCATAAGAGGGACTCCAGATGAAAAAGGAGAAACCCTAGATAAGCAAAGAAGTTGACTTAACTGAAGGTGATGGATGGGTGTGGGGGAAGAGGGGATACCCTAATGTACATGATATACTTTCACAAATATATCAAAGCCAATCACTAAACTGAACTTGAGAAGGAAGGAGGGTGAGGGAGTGAAGTGGGAATTGGGGAAGGAAATAAATGAGAAATGTGTGCATATATGCCTTTATCAGCTTGTACCTAACAAAGATGTATGATTACAATGCACCAATTAATAAAAAAAAGAACAAAATCATGTCATTTTCAGGGAAATGGATGGAACAGAAAACATTATGCTAAGTGAGATTAGTCAGTCACAAAAAGTAAAAAATTGTACGTTCTCCCTAATATGTAGAAGCTAGGGAGAAAATGGGACATAAGAGGGAGTCTAGATGAAGAAGGAGAAACCTTTGATGAGCAAAGAAGGGGACTTAACTGAAGGCGATGGGGTGGGGGGAGGGAAACACATGATGTACTTTCACAAACATATCAAAGTCAATCACTAAACTGAACCTGAGAAGGAAGGAGGGTGAGGGAGTGGGGCAGGAATTGGGGAAGGGTTAAATGAGAAATGTGTGCATGTATGCCTTTACCAGTTGTACCTAACAAAGATGTATGATTACAATGCACGAATTAAAAAAAAAAACACAATAAAAGAACATGTTACTTAGAATATAGCAATGGGGAGAATAACTGCGGACTTCACAACAGAAATAGTATGAACCAGGAAAGAAGAGAAATGCCTCCTTATTACAAGGAAAATAAAATGGAACAAAACCACTTGATCTAGAATTATATACACTTATCCTTCAAAAATGAAAGTGAAATAAAGACATTTTCAGATAAATGAGAGCTAAGAGAATGTAGTCCCAGCAGACATGCACTACCAGAAGTATAAAATTGTAAGCCAGGTGTGGTAGAGAGCACCTGTATTCCTGGATCCTCAGGAGGCTGAGGCAGGAGGCTCACTGGAGCTCAGGAATTCAAGACCAGCCTGGACAACATAATAAGATCCCATCTCAAAACTACAAAACAAAGAAAGAGAAAGTTCTTCATGCTAAAGGAAAATTACACCCAAACTAAAATTCATTCTTACAAGAAGAAATGGAGAGTCTGCAAATGTAAATATGCTGATAAAAAAAACAGTATTTTCCTCTTACTTGCTTTAAAAGACTGATTACAGAAAAAATATAGCATATTATAGGTTTTTAAACATAGGTAGATGTAAAAAGTAAGACAAGAGTAGCAGAAAGAATAAAAGGGTAAGTGTAATTATATTTATTACAAGGCTTTTGTGGTTTTACAAAAATATTTAAAGTAGGTATGAATAAAAAATGAATAGATATTACAATGAAATTCTTTAAAAATATTTGATTTAGAGCTGGGTGTGGTGGCTTATGCTTGTAATCCCAGTACTTGGGAGGCTGAAATAGGAGGATCTGGGTTTGCGGCCAGCCTCAGCTACTTAGTGAGGCTCTCCGCAACTTAGTGAGACCCTGTTTCAAAATAAAGAATAAAAATAGGTCTGGAGGTGTAGCTCGGAGGTAGAATGCTCCTGGCTTCTATCCCCAGTACAACTGACTAAACTAAATGGAAAATAAATACAAAATTTTAGAAGTTTTTAGCACCCCTTTCTCAGTATTTAATAGAACAAGTAGACAAAATAATTAGTAAGCACATAAGTGATATAAACACTAATGACCATTTAAATCTTTTTTTAAAAATACTTTTATTGGTGCACTGTAATCTCTCACCATTATATAGCCCACAGTAGGAGGGACATACACGCTTCACCTTCAACTCCCTCCTCACTCTAACTGACATTTTTATTCCACTTCAATCAGCCAGTGTAGAATATACATTCTTCTTGAAGTGCAAACTCCTGAGTACTGAATTGAAGTTCCTTTTCATGGCCTTCTCAAGACCATTCCTCTTTCTCTTACCCTAAGCGGTTACTCTGAAGAACTGGGTATGTATCCTATTCTATATGCTACCTCTATGTATAATATGTCAACCCTTTTTTTTGGGGGGGGGGATGTTGGGGGTACTGGGAATTGAACCCAGGATCATTGTACCTCTGAGTTACACCCCTGTCCTTTTTAAAAAATATTTTATTTATTTATTTATTTATTTATTTATTTATTTATTTATTTATTTATTTATTTATAATTTTGAAACAGAGTCTCACTAAATTGCTGAAGCTGGTCTTGAACATGTGATCCTCCTGTTGTCTCATCCTCCTAAGTACTGGGATTACAAGTATGTGCTACCATGCCCAGTGCCAATACATTTTTAAAATTCTGTCTTACTGTTTATATCATTCTACAACATTTCTTCCATTCAACATAATGTTTATGAGATATACCCATATGTGAGATATAATCTGTATCTTATACTTAGTTCATTTTATCAGCTGAATTTGAATGTCATTTTAGGAATAAAGCACAATTTGTGTATCCATTCTTCTATTGATGGACTCTTAAGTTGTTTCCAATTCCTCTCTATTTTAAACAAATACTGCAACAAATGTCTTTGTTTAGGTCTCCTGGTACATTGGTACATATGTAGGAATTTCTGTAGCAAATTCCTGAAGGTAGAATTTCTAGGTCCTAGAGAATGTCTTTTCTGCTTTCTTAGTGAATATTGACAAATAAATTCAAATTCATATTATTAGCAGGGTAGCCACTATTCTGTATCTCCATTTTTTACTTACATCTCTGGGTATATAATTTGCATCCCAAATAATACGGGCAGAGCATATCCCACCCTGCAACCAGATTACCCCTCTCCTAGGCTTTTTTGTTTCCATTGATTACACTGCTATCTAGCTCAGCTGCTCAAGCCTGGAACCAGGTAGCATACTTTATTCTCAACTTCCCCTCACCTCCTGCATCCCTCTCATCCACCCCCCACCACCATCACCATCAGACTCTACCTCTACTACTCTCCAGTCCAAGTAACCATCATCCCTGTGGGCCTCAGCAATAGCCCAAACACAGAATCTCACTCTGCATCTCCTCATGCAGCAGCCAGAATGAGTTTTTCCAAAACTTAAATCTGAGCCTGCCATTTCCTTGCTTAAAATCACTCACAGTTCTCAGAATAAAGTCCAAAATTCTTGGTTTGTCTGTTTTACACACCACTGTGCTGTGAGTTCCTTGAGTTCATCTCTGAACCCCCAGGGCTGAGGCTAGAGGAAATGAATGATAGATAAATGGATAGATGGATGAAAAAGTTTCTGCTCTCTCTTGCTATAATTGTTAGAACGAAAAAGAGAGAAAAGGGAAGCTGACCTACAGTCCTCTCCAAAAGAGGGAGCAATAGAGTTATTATCACCTGTATAGTTTTTAATATCAGAAAATTGAGACGATTTGGGAAATTCAACTTGCCAGATAAATCCTTGGCTTGCCAAACATATTTTTATTTAAATAATTTATGAATTTGCTTATAATATATGATAAACATTTTTGTTTTACAATCTTCTATTTTTAGCATTCCCTATTCATATAAATGTTTATAAAATGCTATAGACATTGCATTGAGATTCTGCTGCTGAATTTGCTACTCTTAATTAAATCAGTTTGGTTGTTATTTCCTTACTGAGTTCTTTGCATTTTTCTCCTGAACATTTATTATTAAAATTTTAAGCATCCATAAAAGTTTAAAAAATTATGTGGTGAGCACTCACATACTCACCATCTAGATTCAATAATTATTAATATCTTGCCATATTCATTTGTGTTTCTATAATATATATATATACACATCTATTTATATTTTTGCTGAAAGTAGACATTATGACACTTCACCTCTAAATTTTTGACCTGTAACTTCTAGAAAGTAAATGCATTGCCTACATGATCTCAGTTCTATTATTTCATCCAGAAAATTAATAGCAATTCTCTGTATCATCTAATAACTGGCCCATATTCAAAATTTCCTAAAATCAATTCAAAATTGTATTTTGTGGATTTTTTTTTTAGGTTAGGACCCATGAGGTGCTCGCACATTTTTATTGACTGTTATGTCTCTTGCCTCTGTTACTCCACAACAGTCTCCTCCACATGATTTCTGCAAGAGACCAGGTCAGTTGCCTTCTGTTATGTCCACATTGCAAGTTTGTCTCATGATTTCTTTGTGATATTATTTGTTGCCTCAATTACCTCTGTTTCCTCTCACCCAAAAGTTAAAAGTAGATGCTTTGTTAGATTCAGACAATTTCTATTTTTTGCAATAATAACTTTAATAGTGATTTTTTACAAGAGTAACTTTAATAGTGATCTTTAATAATGATGCTGAGTATTCCATACTCTTTCAGAAAGCACATAAGGTTGAGCTGCCATATGATGGGTGAGGACAAATTTAATCACTTCATCGTAAAGCTGAGATTTTCCCTCTATGAAGAACAGTTAATCTCTGCCTAAGCATGTAATGGAGCGGCATCATGGAAGCTTCCTATGTGCTAGGCACAGTGCTAATTTCTAGCCTTTGTAACTATCCTAGAAGGTGAGGATAATCCCATCCACTTAAAGACGGAGAAATTAAGGCTTCGATAGGTTGAGATACTTTGCCAAGTACAGAATCTGCTTCCCCGCCACATCCTTCCCAGCATCAATGAATATTCAGGAAGGGGGTGGTGGGCAGTGTTTTCTGGTTCCTAATCTATTTCTGTCATTTATCCAATAATAATCATGGTCATATAAAAAAATCATATTTTTTTCCAAAACAAGTAGTTGAGACTTTATGACTAAAAACTCCTTAAGAATAACTTTACATATTTTAACTTTTATTTAAAATCAATACTTTCTACATCATGTTATTTGCTTTAAAACAAACAAATGCAAGACTGTTTATTGAGAGCAGTAGAACTTATTTTACTTCACTATTGACAATAAATTGTAATTTGGAAACTTACTTTCCCACTTGAATTTGGTAGACAGGGAATCAGGAGCATAGGTGATGGTATCTTCCTCTCCCAGCTGTAAGGATTATAGGAATGACAGGTAAGCATATCTCAGGTTTTACTGATAACAAGTATTCATTGCTACTAGTGTATACGCATGTTCCACTTTCTCTGATTTTAGAGGGAAAAGAAGACATACAACATTATGGAAACAACCTTTGCTTTTGCTTTTCCCCTCAAAAGAGAAGTCGCATGATCTGTAGCCTGTGAAGACAAAGAAGATGCAAGGTGCAATTAAAGGCTGAAAAAAAAACACAGAAAATTACTATCATGTAAGAATTTTCATACTTCTTTTGGGGGGTACTGGAATTGAATACCAGGAGCATTCTACTTCTGAGCTACACTCCTAGCCCTTTTTATATTTTCATTTTGAAACAGGATGTCACTAAGTTGCTGAGAATCTTGCTAAATTTCTGAAGCTGGCCTCAATCCTACTGTCTCAGCCTGTACTAGGATTACAGTCATGTGCCACCACCTCAGAATTTACACTGGTTCAAAACTTACCTACCTCTTTTAAATTTAATAAAGGTTCTTGTTCTCAGATAGGTGGAAATACAATAATGGTCTATACTCACTATCTACTATCTGCAACTTTTCCTCAATTTCCTCTAATCTGACTTCTCCCTAAAATCCTCATTGAAAATGATTTAGTTCTTTTATTACTCTCTCTGTAACATTTAATCATGTTGAATGCTCCTTACTTGGCTCTCTCCCTCTCTCTTCCCCTGGCATTCCATGGCACTACATTCCCCTGGCCTTTCTCCTATTTCTCTGACCATTCATTTTATATCTCCTTTGCCAGGATTCTCTATCTCTGCCCATACCACACACACTGGTATTCCCTGGGGTCCTGTCCTCAGCCATCTTCTCAGTTTTCATGCTCTTCCTGAATGATCTCACCACTGCTGTGGCTTCAGCCATGACTTGTTCTTGGATGAGATCCAACTCCTTCTTGGAGCTGCAAATCCCCACAGACTTGTAAGTATAACTTCCTATGGTACATCTCCACAGTATGTCCCCAAGGAAGCTTGGCACATCCCAAACCAAACTTATGATATTCCCTCCCTCTACCTCCCAACCTTCTCTTCCTCCTTTATCCCTCATTTGCTTGAATGTACCACCTTTCATACTCCCCCAAGTGAGAAATGTGGGAATCATTTTTTACTCCTTTACTCCCTCCTTACCCCACAATCTGTGATTCATCAAGTCCTGTGGGAATATTACTTAAAGACTTTTTTTGTTCTTCTCTTTCTCTTCCTATGCATAACCCATTGCCTTTCTCCATGTAGGGACTGGATTCTTACAAGTTTCCTAACTGGTGTACCTGTCCCAAACGCTGTACTCTTCATCCCCAACAATCACTTTTCTATGGCCAGGATATCTTTATAAACTACAAACCTGATTATATTAGTCCTCTATTTAAAATGTTGACATGAACTCCTATTGTCCCTGGATAAAGTTTGAATTCTTTTGTGTGACATGAAAAGCTTTTCATGATCTGTTTCCTACTTCTTTTCTAGTATCATACCAGTAGGTCCTCTTGAGTCACATTGAACTACATATTCTTGGGATTAAGAGTATCCTTTCTTTGTTTCTAGGCTTTTTGTGCATACTTCTTGCTCTGGTGGAAATGTGTCCTTCCAAAACTTTCATGGCTAGTTTGCAAGTGTCCTTCAAGATAAATCTCAGGCCTCACTATATCCAAGAAGCTTAGTAATTAATCTATTTTGGCATTGTCCCATTTACAGATTTGCAATTCCAAGCAGTTAAACTTGTCCATCTTTAGCATCTTTAAAATGTTGGATCTTTGTATTACATGTGTTTACTTAGAGGGTATGAAGGAATTTTAACTCTTTTCCTAATCACCACTTTATTTCTTGTTGGAAATGGAATCTAACTCTCAATCCAAGAGGCCAGGCTGAGCTCTGGTACCAAACTAGTTCTAGAGGGCAACCGTTTTTATGGAAAGCTAAAATCTAGCCACATTTTTATACATTTTTCCATGTGAAACTGCCACATACAGTTGTGCAGGTTGTACACTGTGTATATCCACAAAAGAATCAATGTAGAATTCTATTCCAGGACCATCCTTTGAAGCAAATAATCATCTGGTTTCAGAATGTCACAATCTACTATTTACATCTCAACTAAGTGGATTCAGTGATCTAGACTGTATTTCATGTTGAAATTATCTAGTCTAGTTTTAGCCTTTGTTAGCATCTCATCAGGGAATTAAGCCCTATGTCCATCAAGAAGCAGCAAGGTGTGGAGAAATTTTTAAAAGACAAACTTTCATTGGGGGATCAGATATGAGTTTTAAATTTTTGTTCTGTTAATTGTGTATCCCAAACAACCTTCTTCATCTTTTTGACTCTCATTCACTTTTTTATCGAATAGTGACACTTAATTTATGGGAATAGCATGGTATTAAATAAGTTAATATGTGTAGTCCACCCAGCACTAACCTTGGCCAGTTTATGTTTGCTTGTCTGCTAACACAACAGGCTTTGGAGCACAAGGTGTCACAGATTAAGGTGTAACAAGAGCACACATTATAGATTGATTTTACAGCTCTTTCTAGGTACCTACCCCATCTAGACACCTATAATATCCAGGACGCAAAATAATAAAAAGTATATTGGTGAGAAACTCCCTAGTTATATGTTCTAGATCCAGGAGAAGAGATGTTTCAGCCAAAATCATTGCCATTTACATTTTTTGGTTTGGCTGGGTTCTACTTTTACTATTACTTCACTACTTACTTACTATTTTTATTGTGTGAGTTCTCAACACACATCAGATTTCTCTATCTCAGATGAAACTATTTCTCTCACTGCTTATGTTTATATGAGTGTCAAAATCAATGGATTGGAGAAATAAGGAACTCTACAATTCTATTGTTTGCCATAGATCAAGTTATTTTGAGGGGGAAATGCTCAAAGCAAAGCAACCCAAGCTGGAAATTCTTGAGGACAATGTTTTCAGGATCAAAGGCAGCATTTGGGAACAGTCAGAGACAATATTTCCAGATTTTGTGAGCCTGTTGGGTGTGGAGCTGAAAGCATGTTTTAGTGGCAGATGGGATATGTTTCCTCTGTGGAGAGGATAACTATCATTCCTTTGGACTTATGTTCCAGGTAAATCTTTAAACAATTCACTTGTGAAAACATAACAAGGTTTATAACAGTTAAACCTTTCTCACAGGAGCTCAGTCTAGCATCTCTCTGCCAAACCACACTGTCACATGGAAGGGGAAACTAACTTACATCCAAAAGACTGCTCTGGGAAAATAAAAGAAATCAAGAGTCCAAGAGGAATGTCAAGAAAGTAAGGAAGAATTTCTTCTGACTAGCTGGATTGATTATGCTAATCTCAGTCCTGATTACACACTTAGTAGGAAGAGACAATGAGCCCAGTGGAAAGGACATGGATTTGTTGAGACAGGAAATGAGTTGAAACCACATCCCTATGGTGGTCACTAAGGCTTTATACAGACAGTCCAGTTCTCTCTCCTGGGCACATGATAGGATCAAATTTTCCATCCACTTAAAGTTAGCTATGGTCTAAATATGTCAATGAAATGTGAGCACAAATCAGATGAATCACTTCTGAATAGCAGATTTTTAAGAGCAGATGCATTTCCTTCCTTTTGCCATTGTGATAGCCAATATTCCAGTTATAGCTGGTATGTCAGCGAGAAACCCAGAATGGAGACCATGACAATGCATAGAAGGCCTCCCAGTGAACTCTCAACCCACACTCAAGTAGCGTGAAAATGAGTTAAACTTTTATTATTTGATGGTCCTAGGGTTTTTGAGTTCTCTGTCATTGCCACGTAATCAAGTCTGTCCCAGTAGTCACAAGCCCTTTTTGTGGAATATTGGGCAAAACTCATTTTTTCTTTGAACATGATGTTTCTATTATTAAAATGGAGATAACTGTAAAAATAAGTACTGTTATCCAAGGATCAAAAATTAGCCCATAAGATGGGCATGGTGGCACACACCTATAATCCTAGTACTTGGGAAGCTGAGACAGGAGGATTGAAGGTTTGAGGCCAGTCTCAGCAACTTAGAAAGACCCTGTTTCAAAATAAAAAATAGAAAGAGCTGGGAATGTAGCTTTAAAGTAGAGTACCCCTGGACTCAATTCTCAGTACCAAAAAATTAAAAAAGCATACAAATAATAAATCCTCTTAACAATGGCATTCTTCTCCTTGCTGGATCTCTAGTACTAAAGATGGAGGACATTGTCTTCCCAAACTAATTTCAGAATGCATTTCCTCCATGAGATCTGGCCTTGGATTAAGAAGAGTAGTCCTAAGAATAACAAAAATCTCCAATGAACTTTATCATCAGACTTTCTCTAGGAAGCAGAATCTACTTGCTTGCACAGTACTAACAAAAGCAGAAGCTTAAAACTAAAGAATTTTATAAGGGAAAGAGATCAGATCCAGAATGTACATCCCATCGGCCACCTGATTAGGTACCAATTGGGCAGCAGAGCATCCTGCTAGACTACTTTCCTGTTACCCAAACTGAGAGCACCTCCCATTACCTGCCAGAGCTCTGTGATCCAGGGCTGCAACCAGCAGCTTGAGTCTTCCATGTTGCACAAGTAACTATACCTCCTCCATGCTTCCTACAGTCAGATTTATCCATTGTTTATTTATATATTTATATATTTATGTATTTATGTATTTATTTGGTGCTGGAGATTTAAACAAGGGCCATTCTACCTCTGAACTACACCCCCATTCCTTTTTATTTTTTAGTTTGAAACAGGGTCTCACTGACTTGCTGAGGCTGTCTTTGAACTTGTGATCCTTCTGTCTCAGCCTTCCAAGTACTGGGATTACTGGTGTGCACCACTACTCTCAGCTTCTGGTTTATTTCTTTGGATCATGTGTGTATTTCTGTGTCCATTAGTAGATTGTTAATTTCCAGCCCATCTTTCTTCCCTATGGCCAGTTCCTACATAGTTCCTATCTGTAGTAGATGGTTACCAAATCAAATGTTAAGTACTTTCTGTGAATAGGACTTGAGCATATTTCAAAATTCTTTTATGGTCTTTTTTCCTATTTTTTTTAATACCCGACCAGACTTCTTTAAAACTCTCATCGCCTACTTCAAGTACCATCTCCTGAAATAAACCTGTATACTCCTGCATGCTCTTCTGTAGAGATTAGAAAATCATCATGTTGATCCTCAATCTCCAACTGTCCTAGTGGGGTCTGATGTCTAAATTCTTTGTCAGAACTATAGTTTTTATGATCCCTCTTAAAGTGTGATTCACAGACCTATTTTTTTCAAGCAAAATAAAATTTTGTTGGTGGTATAAATACCATGTGTTGTGGTAATGGTCAATTTGTCAATGCCTGTCAAGGTGTCTGGCTCATAACAGGGACTCAATATTATGACGGAGTAAATGCATGGATATAAACAGTACCGCCTGGCTTGGTCTATACCAGTTCATCTGAGACCACATCTTTTTATCATGACCACAGACCTCCTCTGTCCCACCATTTGTCACTGCCACTTCCCTTCCTGTGTGCGACCACACAGGAAGACATCTGACTGCTCTCTGGGTCTTATCAGATCAGGGGATTGTATGTGAGGCTCTAACTGGAGTTCGTCTTCCTGCGCACCCATGCAGCTGCTTTGCTGGCCTCCTCCATGCTGCAGAACCCCAGGGACTATATCAGTACATACCACCTGCTGAGGCAGCAGAGTGGAAAGCAGGGTCTTCAACTGCTTAAAAATGTCTCTGAGGTCGATTTTGGCCTCCTCCAGACTCATCTCATCTCACCCTTTTACCTCCACTCTGCCCCTATCCTCCAATCACACTGTTGTCTTCTGGTTCCTTAAAGATGCTATCTTTCTTTCTGTCTCAAGGCCTTTGCACATGCTGTTCCCTCCATTTGCAAGGCTCTCTTTCTCCGCTTCCCCTCCTCTCCATCTGGTTGACCCTTTCCCTCATTTGCCCTCAAGCATCATTTCCTGGGTAGAGTCATTCGTACTAGGACTGGATATTACTTGATTTTTTCCCCCCTAGTATTGTGAAACTTCCCTCAGAGAATTAATTGCGGTTGTAATTGTGTAGTGATTAAGGTCCATTTCTAAGTTCCATAAGAGCAGAAACTTTAATTTTTATATCATTGCAGGATCCCCAGTGTCTGAAAGAGAAGCAGATATGTAGTAGAGACTCAAGAACGATGTGTTGAGAGAATGTCAGCATCTTCTCCTCCACTAAACTAACATGCTCCATGAGGGCAGATAGCGCCACTTTTGTATTCCTGATGAAGGACCTACATAGTATCTGGGACAAAACAGGCACTCGATAATAATGTAAACAAATAAAGAATAAAAGCGGGATAAGGTGAAGGAAGAACAGGAAGAAGAGACGTAACTAGAAATAGCACTGCCTTTACTCTGAAAAGTGTCTTAATTTTTAGAAGACTTGGAATGGAACCACCATATGACCCAGCTATACCACTCCTGGGTATCTTTCTAAAGGAATTAAAGTCAGAATACTATAATGATGCATGCACATCCATGTTTATAGCAGCACTCTTCACAATAGCCAAATTATGGAACCAGCCTAGGTGTCCCTCAACAGATAAATGGATTATGAAAGTGTGCTATATACACACAATGAAAATTTACTCAGTCATAAAGAACAAAGTTATGTTATTTGTAGAAAAATGAATGGAACTAGATAATATTATGCTAAGTGATATTAGTCAGTCTCAGAAAGTAAAGGGTCATATGTTTTCTTTCATATGTGGAAGCTGGAGAGAAATTGGAAAATGAAAGGGACTTCAGCTAAATAAGGAACCATACCAGTAGAAGAGTGGAAGGGGACTTGGAGAGGGAATAGGGGAAGGGAAAAAAGGAGACTTGATGATGAAAACAGTTCAAATAATACTATATACATATATGTAGTTGTCATTACAAATCTCATTATATGTACACAGATGGGGAGAGAGTGGGGTGGGATCCAGAGGGAAACATACCAAGTGCTGTGTGCATGTAAATTTCTATCATTCTGAGCCTCATCATGATATATATTACAAAACATCAACAACAGTATATTAAAAAATTAGCTGGACCTGATGGCAAAAGTATGTAATTCCAGTACTTAGGAAGCTGAGACAGGGGGATCACAGGTTTGAGGCCATCCTAGGCAACTTAGCAAGACCCTCAGTGACTTAGCAAAACCCTGTTTCAAAAAAAAAATGCTAGGGTTGCAGCTTGGAGGTAGAATGCCCCTGGGATCTATCCCCAGTACAGAAAAAAATTATGTGGTCACCATAGTTATGTCTCTGTAATGCTTCAAAGGTTTTTTTAGGTCAAAGAGCAAGGGATATGAGAGAGATTAAGACTTGGAAATTTGCCTTATCCCTACAGAGGAGTTATAGGCAGTAAGAAAGCCAAATAGAACAATTCCATTTGTGATGGAGTCTGAGGGGTCTCAGGGGTTTCTGAATGTCAGAATGTGCTTTATATCCAACTGCTTGTGGAAGCTCAGATCCAGACTTGGTTTCTTTGTTCTATTAATGGAAAACCAAAACATCTTCAAAATAGTCCCCTACCCTATTACACACACACACACACACACACACACACACACACACACACACACACACTTACTAATTGAAATGTCTTAACCTATTTTAGCTGCTATAACAAAACACCAAAGACAGAGTAGTTTATAAATAACAGAAATTTATGTCTTATAGAGAAGTTTATTTCTTATAAAGAAATTTATTTCTCATAGGCTGACAAGTCTGAGATCAAGGCACTGGCAGATTCAGTGTCTGGCAGGACCTGCTTCCTGGCTCATAGATGGGTACCTTCTCACATGGCAAAAGGGATGAGGGAGCTCTCTGGTGCCCCTTTTACATGTATTTTAATCCTATTTGTGTGAGATGGACCCTTATAACCTAATCTCTTCCCAATGCCCTCATTTCCAAATACCACCACACTGGAGGTTAGGTTTTATGAGTCTGGGAGAACATAGTCAATAGATAGCAAGAGGAAACAGAAGAAAGGTATGTCACTTTTTATGATTTCTCCTATCTCCAAATGTCATGGCTTCTGACTTCAAAGTTCCTATCTAAGTCTAGTTCATATTCCCATGATGAGCCTGATAGTAGGAGAGAGAGAGAGAGAAAGAGAGAGAGAGAGAGAGAGAGAGAGAGAGAGAGAGAGAGAGAGAGAGAGAATGAGAGAGAGAATGTTTGAGCTCAGTCCTAAAGAAGTGAAAATTATTCAGCCTTGTCCTTCTGCCTTACTTTACAGCAAGGTTTTCAAATATTGAAATGCCATGCCAGTTTGTTATCACGTTTAGTAGCAGGCTAAGTTAATTCTTGACCTTTAGGTTCTGAAAATCCACATGGTTCTCAGTGTCCAAAATCTATCTCCCAGTATCCAGTGTATTTTCTTTTCCAAAGCATCTTTTTACCTTGAACTTATCACTCTGTGGTCTGTAATGATAGCTTCCTATATTTGGGGTGCCCGAGAAGTCACTTAGACCCAGTTCTTCTTTCAACATACTAGTGTGAGCTGCTGAGCACATTCTACAAGAGCAAATACTTTCAGTGCATGCACTCAAATGCACACACTCACTTTTGCCAATGTATCTTAGTTACTTTGTATATGTGCATACATATGTTCAGATTATACCCAGATATGTATTTATAGTTGAGGGTATTGACACTTGATATATAAATATGATTCAGCATGTATATGAATATGTCTATATATGAGTATATTTATTCACTTATTCATCCATTCAAAAAATATATACCAAATGTCTTCTATGAGTTGGGCTCTGTTCTAAGTGCTTTATACAGGTTAGTGAACATATTAGACAAATATCACTGCTCCACTCTAGCACTTACATTTCTGTGGGAGCAATGATCAAAAGCAAACATAATCAATAAATAAACCAAATGGTCTCTTAGGAGATGGTATGTGCCAGGATGGAGTAAGGCAGATCAGGAACAGGGACTGGAGTAGGGGAGGTGGCAAATTTAACTGAGTGACAGAGTGACATGGATTTCATTGAGGAGAAATGTATCACTTAAAGAAAATGAAAAAATGTATGTGTATGGAGAGAGAAAGAGACAGAAAGAGAGAGAGACAGAGAGAGAGAGAGAGAGAGAGAGAGAGAGAGAGAGAGAGAGAGAGAGAGAGGAGAAAGAGAGAGAGAGATTGATTTTGAAAGATTTGCTGGGAAAGGTATTCTAGTTAAAGGGAACAGTCAATGCAAAGACACTGAGGTGAGAATGCACCTGACGTTATTTGTGGAACTGCAGGTACTAGCTTGGAATGTAATGGTGGAGGGTGAGAGTTTGAGAGCAGAGAGAATGTAGCAGAGATAATGGAGACTAGATTCTATGAGGCATAGGGATATTATACATAAAGGCTGTGCATGTGTGGATCTTGTACATACCTGGACATGTTTTGTTTTCAGTTTTAAATGTGTTTTTAGTCTGTATATTTATTGTCTATCTTTTATAAACATACAGGGATGTATAAATAGTATATAATAATTGTATGACAGTAGAGTTGATTGTGTCTATATATGCTATACTATGGTAATAGATGTTTATTCATACATCTTTTGTGAAATTGAATGCACACATGACTTTATGAAATGTGTGTGACAACCCATATGTGTGTATGCATGTGTACTTAGAAACTACACTAATGTACATGTCTACCTCTATTTAATATGCATACATGTCTAAATAGCCATTCATCCCTTCACTTGAAAGAGAAGCCTCACAGCGTGTAATTATATGAACTGTCCTTGCATTCCTGGGTTCTTTTGCAGGCACCTGGCAGGAGACAGGTATCTATATCATTTATTCTGACTATTCTTCCTCTGAAGAGAACCCCACCCCAAGGCAGAAAGCATTGGTGCAGACAAAACAAGCAAATGCAGACAGGTTTCAAAGACCTTGAGACTGCAAGAAATACCAAAGCCATGACCACCTGATCCTGGAGAATAGGCAAGGGTTCTGTGACATCGATAAATCGTTGGCCTGATTCTAGGGCTCCCTCGTATCACAGGGAGTTAGAAGTGCCAGTCTATTCTTTGTTATATTCTACAAGAGAATTTATTTTCTTTCCTCTATATTTTTTCTTCAACTTGTTGCAGGCAAATAAATTGCTGATCCATTTGGATTTTAATTTAGATTTTATTCTTAAAAGGCTGTGAGTGTACTGGGTGAGATGTGAAGGGTTTTTTTTTCTTTTTTTTTTTCATTTTCCATACTTGCCAAAGTTGTAAACCTAAGGCCAAGTTAATTAAAGTCAATGGAGAATGTATTTTTTTATTAAACCTTTTCTTTCTATTGATTTTTCTCTCTCATACAAATAGAACAGACTTGGTTCTCAAAATCAAAAACACTGTAGAGCAAAGAAAAGGAATAATCAGACTCCCAAGATGATTTACAAACCCCAACATAGGATTTCAGAGGTGACTAAACTAGCAAGGTGATGAGAATCTAGGTCAGCGAAGAGCAGACAGACCCAACCGTGCGCCAACTGAGGTATGTGGGGCCAAACTCACAGGTACATCTGGCTATTAAAAGCTTGGTTGGTTTCTTCATGTTGCAAACATGTGGACCATTACAACAGCCTCCTGTTTTTCTTCCTACTTTTAGTCTATTTCCTTTTGTTCTCCACCTGGGATCTAGGTGCTTCTTCCTCCAACCCCCCAAAAGAAATAATTTTGATGATATCGTTTGTAGGCTCAAAATCTTCAATGGCTTTCTCTAAGGATCAGAAAACTAGAGTTCATAAGCCAAATCGAAATCCTCACCTCTTTTTGTAAATAAAATTTTATTGGAACACAGTCATGCTCATTTGTTTACGTATTGTCTATGGCTACTTTCCCGCCATGAGAGCAGAGTTGAGTAGCTTAGGCAGAGATCATCTGGCCTGCTCAGCCTAAAATATTTACTATTTTAGAAAGAGTATGCTAAGCCCTGCTGTAACACATTAAGTAAGAGCTACAGTCTCAGTCACACATTGAAGTCCTTCAAGACAATGACCACAAGTCGAATTCCTACTTTCATTCCAATATTCCTTCTTAACCTTGCCCAGGTTAGAATCAATTTGGACTGTTTGTTTTCTCCCAAAATACCCGTTGGTAGGGTTGATTTGACCCATGTCCATTTTCTTTCCTGGTAACAACACCTGAGAAACTGCTTCTCTTCAACGCTCAGCCTTTATGGTTCTAGGGAAGCTAATCCCAGTCCTAGACCTACCTCCCTCCCCGCCCCAGAGACTGGCAAGATTTGGCAATCTGATCATTCTACTCTCTTTAGCAAGACAGATGCTGAAATCAGCCTATGACCAAAGCTAAACCATAAAGTCTACTGATTGTAACTTAACACTGGGAAAATTTATCTTGAGAACAAAGCCAATATGAAGGGAAACAGATCCAAGACTTGGAGAAAGAAAAAAATTCCATTTCTAGTGGCACTTTTTCTTTTCTTTGTGTGTGTGTGTGGGGGGGGAGGGTGGGTACTGGGGACTGAACCCAGGAACATTCTATCTCCAAGCTACATTCCAAGCTCTTTTTTAAACTTATGGTTGACTTATTCATTTTTTGTTTGTTTTTTTAGCAGAGTCTACTAGGTCTCTGAGAATCTCACTAAGTTACTGAGGATAGTCTTGAACCTGTGATCCTCCTGTCTCAGCCTCCCAAGTACCAAGTACTAGGATTACAAGTGTACACCACCATGCCCAGCTCTAGTGGTACATTTTTAATACTGGGATCTAGCTATACCTGAAGTTAGGCTACGTATATACTTTCCCTTTCTCTGAATCAGTAAGGTTCTTTTTTTGTTTTTAAAGACAGTTTGAATGCCCTTCTGTCACTTGCAGCTGAAATAGTACCAGTGTAAGCACTCTTCCTGCCTCTACATCTTCCATTCCTTGAATGCCTTCCTCCTGCTTTTCCTTGACTGTATATATTTTATAGAATGCCTCGCAAATTTGCGTGTTGTCCTTGCACAAGAAACATGCTAATCTTCTTTGTATCATTCTGGTTTTAGCAAACGTGCTGCTAAAGTGAGCACTCGATCACATTTTATCCAGCTTCAAATATCTGGTCTTAAATTTCATCTTCTTTATGATGGCTCTCCTGACCACTCAATGAGATATCATCTCTCTTACTTTTAAGCTTCATATCTTATTTCTACATTTCTATCGTCTGGTGCTATGCCTTGTACCTTGTGTTAAATGCATTAAAATATATGTTGAATAAACAAATAGGGTGACTCTTTAAATCATTGTATTTGGGGTGAGGTTACTAGAGGAATTGGAAGTGATTTAGATTGGAGATTGCTTTCATTTGACCTCACAGAATTAATTGATTTTCAAGCCAGGCGTGGTGGCACACGCTTGTAATCCCAGTACTTGGGAGTCTGAGACTGAGGATATGGGTTCACAGCCTGCCTCAGCTACTTAGTGAGGCCCTCCCCAACTTAGTGAGACCCTGCTTCAAAGTAAGAATAAAAAATAGGGCTGGGTGTATAGCTCGGAGGTAGAATGCCCCCGGGTTCAATCCCCAGTACTGAAAAAAAAATTAAATCTGATTTTTCAATAGTATTAAATTTTCACAAATAATCCAAGAGTAATACAAAGAGCTCCTGTATCCTCTTTAACCAGATTTCTCAATTACCAACCTTTGGCTATATTTTTGCTCTCTCCTCCAAGATACACATACAAACATACACACACATACCACATACGAGCATACTCCTATTCTTTTCTCAATCTCTCAAGAGTAACATGTATATCTTCTGGAAAGACTTAACCCTTCTCTAATATAAATCCAGTGCACTCATCCAACTTAGTTAATCGGTATCAATATAGCACCACCCTTGAACCCACAGGCCCCTTCAATTGTTGATCTCAATAATGTTTCTTTTTTTCTTTCTAGTCTAGAAGCCAATTAGAATCTTGCAGTGTACTTACCTGGCATGTCTTTTGAGTTTCTTAGTCCTTTCCAGTCTTTCTTGAACTTGACAGTTACAAATTTTCATTCCATAGGATGTCCCTCAACCTAGATCCATCCCTTGTCTCCTCATCACTAGACTTAGGTCACATTTTCTTGGCAGGAGTGTCACATAAGTAAATGCTCCATCCCTCCCAATTCATTCCATGGGGAAGCACCTAACATCACCTATCCAATCCCTAGTGATTCCAAACCTTGAACATCTAATCAGATTGTTTTTTTCTAGGCTTCTCTGCCCTACAGTCACTACTTTTGTCTTTTTGTGGCACATAGTTATTTTATGGCAGGATGCTACAAACTAACCAACATATTTAAAAAACAAACAAACAAACAAACAAAAAACCTCTACCCACCTGTTTTAGTATCCATTAAAAATTTCTGCCTGGAACAGCCACCACCATGATGGTTGTCAAATCATCATTATCTATCTTCGTTATCCCTCCTGCATTTCTTAGTTGGCATTTTACTAAAGCAAGTCTATCTATCTATCTATCTATCTATCTATCTATCTATCTATCTATCTCTTCAATATGAACTCAAGGATTCCTGTTCTAGGCAACAAGTGGTATTCTATTACAACAATTATTTATTTTGATGCTTAAACTTTCCTAGATTTGCCCAGTGGGAGCCCCTTAAACCCAAATCTTACTTGCTTTTGACTTGTCCCTGTATTCTTTCACCACATTCCTACTTTCTGTTGCCAAAAATATTCTGGGCTCATATTACAGGGTTTTTTTTCCTGCCTAGCCTTGGAATCAACCATTTTTCCATGAGGCCTTGGTTCCTTTTAGTGAGAAATTCTATTTAGAAAGCAAGATATGGGAGTTGAGTGTGCACACTGCTGCTAGGTGGACCTTTAGCAGATGGACCTTCAGCAGATGGAGGTAAGAAATATATGAGTGTATATACATACATTACCACATGGACACATACATAATAGGCATCTATGTTATTGCCACATCTATGCATATATATTTTAAAACAATGCTATGAGTTTACTTCTGTATCTCCACTTCCAATATAACACTTAAGGTTTCTTTCCAGAGTTCCTCTTTTCATGTTTCCAAATATTTTCTCTAATTTTGCTCATTATTGATGCTGATATTTTTACAAACTCCAAGGACTTTTTCTTGCCTTTGCATTCACTAGAGAGCTGTCGATGTATTCCAATCACAGAGATTCAATAACCTGGTGTTGTCCATTGGTGACCGAGTCGGGGGTAACCTTGTCTTGCGCAATGAATCAACTGACTGGAGAAACTTTAGGAAATCAGGAGGCTAGGTGTGTGCTACACTGTTTGACTCTGCACACGGCAGAAGAACCTCTGTAACTGGCTTTATAGGCTTCTTAAAACGAGGAATGAAAAAAATATTATCAAAGTCTCTCTGAGTTTTTCCAGAGACAGGTGCTATCTAAATGCAAAGTGTAATCATGTGGCTGTGCAGAAAAAATTTTCTCCATCCATCTCGTTCTACAATAGATGGAGACTATTTTTGAGGATCACTGCTGTTCTCAGGCTTCTAAACAAATAAAGCAGCTAAATATTGCATTAGGTGCAATGGCTCCAGTCAAAATGAATTACAAACAATCCTCAACTTCCATATTTTTAAAATTTTCTTTTACTTAAAAAAAATACAGCATGACAGAAGAAATACGCATGAACTATCTCACTACTTAAAGCTGGGAATGCTCTCGGCTCTGGGTCACGTGGGGCATGCTGTCTGGGGAGAAACAATAGACAACACAGCGGAAGTGTCCAGGTGGCCTTCGCCATAGATCGCTCTGTCTTTTCTTCAATTTGCAGCATCACAGAAAATGATGCTGTCTCCTGCTAAGTCCCTTCTTTTGGAAGGAGAAAATTGATTAGGTCCTGGAGGTTTCCATAAATGCATCAAGTGACTTTCTCAGCATCACCTGAAGCAGTAAGTGAAGAATCAGGACTCAATCGAAGAATGCTACCCTTTCCATTTATCTAACAGCTGCTTCCTGGCCTCTGGGTGTAGGTTTCTTAGACCATGATTATTCATTGCTGCCTGAATTTCAGTCCATCAAACTTAGAAATATATATACACGTATTATATATTATATATTTATTATTATATATCATACATTTATTATATATTACATATTTATTATATGGAATATAAAATATAACCCTAGGCAGAGATAGTATATTATATATGATCTGTTTCTAGTCCTGCCTAGGACCATATGGAATAGCCATAATAGAATAACCTTCAGAGATCTTCTTATCTAAGTGCATCATTTTACAGGTGAGAACATTTTATAGACGAAATTTGTCCAAAACAATTTGTCCACTCTAGCATGCTTTATTTCCTCTCTCTTGTTATTTGTCCTCCTGCACTGAAAGCTATGTCTGAGTTAGATATCAGCTCTAGGTTTACATTTCAATATATCACATTTCCTCCAAATAATTTTTAACTAAGAGAAAGTGACATACTAATCTCTTCTCTCACTCAGTCCCGCATTGTCTGTTTGGTATAGTGCAAAGTACATTAAAATGACTTTAGTCCTGGCACTACCATCAAGCTGGGTGATCTTGGGTGCGTTCCTTAACCTCTCTAAATTTCCATTTCCTCATCTTTGAAATGCAGGTATTGGATTTAAAGACATATCTATACCACAATCAAGTCAATACAATAGAAATGTACCTTCTACTTAGTTTATTTGGTATGTTACCTTGGATAAGTCATCTAACCTATCTCTACCTCACTTTTCTCTTCTGTGTAATAGGAATGATAGATAACAATAATAGAAGCAAGTACTTATTCACTCATTACTTTGTTGTGATGATTTAATGAAATGACTGTGTAAAGTACTTCTGATAGTAATAGGCACATGTGTGGTAATTATCATCGCTATTGCTATTATTTCCTTGCTCCTAATTTTGACTCAGGCTGTTGACTCTGGCTGAGTTCATCCTTCTCTCATCTGTAATTCCAAATACTTACCTGGCCTTCAAGGCCCAGTTTAAACATTTTTCCAAGAAAGCCTTTTTCTAGCTAGCTCTTTCTTTGGGACAACAACCCATGGTAGTGACATCAAGATCTCATTTAAATGTCACATATATGCATATATAACCTATCCTTCTAGGTTCCATGATGGCTGGGTTTCCATCTGATTCACAGAAAATCCAGTAACTTATAAGGAATTAGTAAATATCAGTTGAATGAATGGGATATAATATTGCTTAAATAGTAGGTCTATATTGGTTGTGTAAATGGTTGTGATTTTAAATCAATATAATTAAGAGACTTTTTTGGTTGTATAAAAGTGTGTGTTTTTATATCAATACAATTAAGAGACTTATTGTGCATGTGTGGTGCTGGGGATTGAACCCAGGGGCATTCTACCTCTGAACTATACCCCGAGTCTTATTTTATTGTTTATTTGGAAACAGAATCTCACTAAATTGCTCAGAGCCCCCCTAAATTGCTAAGGCAGACTTCAAAGCTATGATCCTCCTGTCTCCAACTCTCAAGTACTGAGATTACAGGTATACACCACCACACCTAGCCAAGGGACTTTTTTCCTAAGTGTTATTTATAAAACTGCTGATAATATAGACAGGAAAAAAAAATAAAATCAATTAGTGATTCCCAAATGCTGGTCCTTGGACCAGTTCAATCCACATTATTTTTGGAATTCTTATATATGTCAAAGTCTGCTACCCATCACACAAACATTCTGACTCACTGGATTTGGATGTAGATGGAAGAGACTCCAAATTTTTTTATTTTGTCTTAGGAATTAACTCAAAGGTGCTTTATCACTGAGTTATATCCCTAGCCATTTTAGTTTTTTATTTTGAGACAGGGTCTCACTAAGTTATTGAGGCTGGCCTCAAACTTGCGATCCTCCTGCTTCAGCCTCTAGAACCACTGGGATTAGTCATGCACCACCATGCCTTGCTAAACTTTTTATTTTTAAAAGTATTTCCAAGTGATTTTGATGTGCAATCCAAAGGGTAAACAATGTTCTAAATGACAAGAAACACAGTTTCTAGGATAAATTTAACTAAATACATGCAACTTGAATAACCACTTTGCCTCTTTGAGTTTCAATTTCCCTATCTTTAAAATGGGATCAATTATAACAGCATCATGAAGGTTATTGGAGAGTTTGAGGTTGACATGGCTGTTCAGCATTATCCCACTGCTGTGCTACTTGGTTTTGCTAGATACGAGTCTGTCATAAGGGAAAATATCTTGAGGGTATCTTGGAAGCAGAAGGGAAAAGACTGGGTTTAGCAGTGCCTTTGAAAAGGCAGGAGCATGTCTGCATTGTTTGGAGGCAGAATCAACAGCTTTGTGAAAACTGTGCTCTTGGCCATGGAATCCCAAAAGCTCGCCCTAGCATCCCTTTATGGTTTAATAAAACACTAACAGTCATTCAGCTCAGAGTATCTCTATTAGCCAAACCCCTTTGGTCACAAGTGACAGAAACACAACTCAATTTTTTTAGGCTAAAAGGAACTAGCCTACTTGCAGCCACACTGAGAGAACCAGAGACTGGAATGCTCTGAGAACCTCTGCTGTTCCCAGCACATCACCTTTGTGTGCTCAGCCTTTCTTCCTCCAGACAGCACGGGGTATGGCTCTTCCTCATATTTTCATCTTCATCTTTGCCACTAGGAAGGGACTGCCTTTTCTCTTGTTTTAATTTGGAAGTTATTGGGGGAAGGACTCTAACCTGACTTGGGTCATGTCCCACACCCTAAATCAGTCATTCATGGTAAAGAAGTATTCTGATTGGAAGATCCTATTAATATCACAATTGAGTAGGAGGAGCAAGTCCCACCCCCTTTAAAGAACACAGTACTCCCAGAAAAAATGATGGGTGCCAGGAAGGCCAAATAATCAATGCCCACTGCACTGTCCCATAGGCATTTAATAGTTATGTGTAGGAAAAGGGTAGTGAGCCAGCCACCTACGTGGGATGTAATGTAATAAAAACACATTTTAGTCCCACCATGGATTAGCTGTGTGAGGTTGGGCCACATCATTCATCTGTCTGCCTTTTGATGACTTATATAAGTGACAGTTTTCTCCTCTTGACTAGGGCTCTTTGAGATTGGATGCAGGTATGATTCATATTTACATCTGCAGGACTTAGTGCAAAGTTTGGTCCTTAATGAGAACTCAATGCATTGTTGCTGTCATTTTAAATGAATATCCAATTTGTATTAATTGTACAAATTAATGGGATATCACTCTATTTCCACATGGCATGCACCAATCATATCCATCCATCCTTCTTCTACCCTTCTCCCCTACCCACCTTTAGGCCCTCAGTAATCATTCTCCACCCAACTAGTCTTTAGTGTTGCTTATTGAGATACTTATAACAAATTAATGTTTTTGTGTGTGGTACTGGAGATTGAACCCAGGGGCATTCTACTTTTTGAGCTATAACCCTATCCCTTATTATCTTTTTATTTTGAAAAAGACTCTCACTAGATTGGGCAACCAAGTGAGAGTCTCGCTAAATTGCGGAGGCTGGTCTTGAAGCTGTGATACTCTTACTCAGCCTCCCAGTACCAGGATTATAGGCATGCACCACCATACCTGTCTTAATTCTTAATGAAGAAAAGGTGAAAGGAAACAACAAGAAGGAAAAATAAAGCCAGACGACTTTATTCTAAAGTCTTTTGGAAAACAGTGATGAACTGGGCACAGTGGTTGCATTCCTGTAATCCCAGTAATTGGTAGGTGAGGATTTCAGTTTAAGGCCAGCCTCAGCAACTTAGTGAGACCCTGTTTCAAAATTAAAAAATAAAATAGGCTTGGAGGTCTATCTCAGAGGTAGAATGCATCAGTACCAAGAAGGAAAAAAAATTAAAAACCTGAGATGACACATTTGCCGTTATACTTCTTAATAGAGCAAAGACAAGAGATGGAAAAACAGTCTATAGTTAGGGTTACCAAATATAGTTTTAAAAATAATAACAAGAAGTTTTGTTAAATTTAAATCTCTGATTAAAAATGAATAATTTTGAGATTCTATATTTATGCTATATTTACTAAAAATTTACCTATTACTTATCAAAAATTCAATTTCATTCAGGTTTCCTATATCTCATCTGGCAACACCATCTACAATCAGGTTTTCCATGCTCAACAGAGAAGAGCCAAACCAGTTGCTCAGGTGAAGTTGAGTTTTTTCCAGTACCAGATTTCTCCAGAGGTCCTGATAAAGGGTAATGAGGCACCTAATGATGCTTGGCTAACTGAGCTCCCTTCAACTCTCTGGGTCTGGCTTTTCCCCTCTGAGCAATGAAGGTGCTTGACTCAATGATCTACATGTTTCCTCCTTGCACCAATGGCCTATGGTTGTTTGCCTGTGATTCCCTTGTCCTGAGATTGTTCTTTTGGAGTAGGAAGGCTCTGCTGCAGCCAGAGACCACCCACTGGAGTACTTCCATTGCTCCAAATTCTCTCTTTGACTCAAGATGTAAACCTTTCCCTCCAGCTCTAGCTGGTGGCTCTGGTGCACACTGAAGGGACTGGAGAGTCACTTCTCCTACCTTTCTCATGGTGTACGTGTACTTTGCAGCTAAACTCCTGGGTCCAGCAGGAATAGTGGTGGCCACAGCCTTCTCGAAGGGAGTCTCAATGAGGTCTGGGTGTGAGTGTGTCTCAGGAAGCAAAAGGAGACTCAGGAAACAATTTATTCCAGCTGGCTCAGCCAGTGAGTCACTGAGCACTCAGACCCACACGCTCTAGCTTTTCTACTATGGGATGCTGTATTGCTAAGAAGGTAGGGCAAAGCCTCAGAGAAGTTTGCTCAGTTCTCCTCCCCCCCCCCAAGAATTTTAAACACTATGATTAGAACTTGTTGCTCAAGGGAATCTCTTTGAGTTTAGATTTATTTCTTCAACTATCATCTTATTGGGATTTTTTTTTTTTTTTTGAAAGGCTGATTGAAAAAAAGGATGATTGAGAAAAGAGAATCTGGAAGATCTTTTCTATTGCCTGAAGTAGAAAATTTTCTTATGTCATGGATCAAACCAGTGACTCATGACGAGATAGGTATCAGGCTTATAAGATGAGACCTCTAAGCTACCTTTCCAACCTCCACCTGGCTCACATCTCCCCTGAGAGACTGAACTCTCCTATAGGAATAGCAGTTAGAGAGCTATTCCTAAGGTCATTCTCCTGAGGGTGCCTCACCCTCCCACACTCACTACCTCTGAGCCTTTCCCTCCCTTCTTCAAGACCTAGCTCAGGAGTCACCACTTCAGGGAAGTCTTTCCCACTTCCTCAAGTAGGGCGAGCATAGCTGGTCACCAAGTGTCTGTAGATCTTACTACATGATTTACACGGCTTTCCCTAAGTAAATCACAAGGTTCTTTTAGGAAGGTGTATTTGTTTGTTCTCTAAGTACTCTCAACAATTAATGTAGCAACTAGCACAGTGTGGAGTATTGTAGTACTATTACTAGATAGAGTTAGAAATTATAGGAGGTATAGCTAGAAATGTAGGTAGAGACAGATCATGAAAGGATCAATATCCTATATTTGCTCATTTTATACACACACACACACATATGCGCACATATATTTACTGACTTTTAACACATGTTAAATCACTAGGAAGTTTTAAGAAAAGAAACAACATGGTCACATTTGTTTATTATAATATTAATGTTGGAAACAAAGTAAAGTTTTCAAGACTGGAAACAGAGAGGCCACTAAAGAAGGTATTTTTCTGGCCCAGGAAAAGACATTATGAAAATCGAGAGCAGGGTGGGAGTTACAGTAATACTCAGAAAATAAAAGTGGACACATTTGATAACTGATTAAGCAAGGGACATAGAGAAACAAAAGAAAGAAAAAAAAAATTCCCATGTCTAGTTGGGTGATTGATTGGATGACAGAGCCATTCATAAAAACTCCAAAGACAGAAGAGAAGCAAGTTGGAGTGCATTTAGGGGTAGGATGGAGTAGGGGATAAGATATGGGGAAAGACAAAAATTGGGTTGAATTACAGGTATTCATGGGATATCCAGTTGAACTGGTGGCCATCTCTACCTGTCTGGAACTCCAGAGAGGTATTGACTGGAGACGTTGGTACTGAAGTCATCTATCTGGAGAGTAAAAATGAAGTCATGGGATTAGATCAGAGAAAGTGTATAAAGTGAGAAGATGTAGGCACTAATGATGGAACTCTGGGCCTAGGAGCAGCAATCCAGCAGCTTCAGCCTTGTCCTATTTCCTAGTAACCATATATTTGGAAGCCTACAGACTTTCTAGGTTCACATTTAATACTGCCATCTAGGTATACTTAAGCTTACGAAAACAAATGAAATCAAAGCCATGGCTTTGAAGGATGATAGAAAAAAAAAAAAAAAAAAAAACCCTTAGCCTTTGGTGACCCCATTTTATTCAGTTCATTTATTCTGCTAATATTATTCTGTTTGTTATTTACCATGCCAATGCTTAAAAACTAGTCAAAATAGAATTTATTCATAAACCTAATCTCCCCAAGAGCCCACTCAAGATTATAATAATTAAATTAAATCTAACAAGTGAAGATTAAGATTGACACCTCTTCCCACCTCCATGAAAGAAAACATGGAAGTAAAAATCTTTACTTGGCTGAACTCCCATTCAACCATTACACGGAAGGGGAGCATTAGGATCTTCTACTTTTTGAAAACCTGGGCATCATTGATGAGTGTGTCACAATTGATCTTCACTTAGCGTCAGCCATGAACAGATTCTATTCCATCCAGCTTCATACCCCTGTTCCTTCCCTTCAGCACCTGGGTCCCTCCTCTATGTCACAGTGCAGCTGTCCAGCCCAGAACACACCAAGAATATGGCTAACAAGGCCTACTTTTCCTCAACACACACCTAGGGTAGGTGACAGCTATTAGTCTATTTCTTGATCATTTTATTTGTCTAATATTCAATATCCTTTCTCTATTCTCAGTGTTTTCATCTGTAAAATGGAAACCATTCTGATTTTTCCACCTAATACTCTTGCAGGTTTGATACTTATCCCTATAGAAAATCATCTGTATGGCTTCCTTATCAGGTTAAGCCTTTCTACCTCTGCTGCTGTAGTATCACAAAATCTTTGACAGACAAACCCCACTTTCCCACATTATGTTGAGAAAATAATTTGAAGAAAGAATAATTTTTGTGCCGGCATTCATTGGAGTATTATCTACCATAGAAAGATAATATCTCACAATAGGAGATGAATTAAATAAATATGCTTTCAACAGAATTTTATGCCATGCTAAAAAATAGCATGTTTATGAATAAAGAACAAGCATGGGGAAAATACAGGTGATACTCAGTTATATTTCTGTAATAATCAAAGTTGCGCAAAAATCTAGTCATATGGACAATATCTTGAAGAAAACTCTCATGAATACATTTTTTTTTTTTTTTTTGCGGTATTGGGGATTGAACTCAGGGGCATTATTCTTTATTTTGAAACCCAGTTTCACTAAGTTGCAGAGGGCCTCACTAGGTTGCTGAGGCTCGCCGCAAACCCAGATCCTCCGGTCTCAGCCTCCCAAATGCTGGGATTACAAGCGTGCACCACCACGCACGGCTCATGAATACATTTTTAAAATCAAATTATTTAGTTATCTTTTGAATTTTTCTTTCATATGTATATATAATATATTATATTTTATATATTAAATATGTAAACCAGGCATGTGGCATATACTGGTAATCCCAATTTTGGGGAGGCTGAGACAGTAGGATCACAGGTTTGCAGCCAACCTCAGCAACTTAGTGAGGCCCTTCACAACTTAATGAGACCCTGTTTCAAAATAAATATAATAGGACTGGAGATATGGCTTGGAGGTAGAAAGCCCCTGGGTTTCATCCTCAGTACCTAAATAAATAAATACATACATACATACATACATACATACATACATACATACATACATAAAGTTCTTGAAGTTGTAGCTTGGAGGTGGAACACTCCTGGATTCAATCCTCAGTACCACCATACATACATACATACATACATACATACATACATACATACATATAAAAACCTCGGATGGTATAGGCTGTCATTTCTGCCATCTTTTTTTTTAACAGGAGAGGAAACTAGGTCCAAGATCAGCTGACATGTTGGAGTAATAGTACTGAGTGGGTTTTCTTTTCCATGTGTTTTCTACACATGGCACTGAAGGATTATACACAATTGTTGTTCTAATATTTGCTAGAAAGGATAGAATTATAGCTTCATCTTGCAATAAATAGCAGGGCCAATTCATTTTAAATTCTGTGGCTAGAAATAAAACTTTAGAATTGTGCAGTGTCCTTATTCCATTGCTCTTGTGGCCTCCCCATTTGTTTTGGCTATGTGTTTCTCCACTTTCCGTATCCTGGCTTCTCAGGTAGAGTGAATTTTTATCCATCCCCTCCTTACGATTTTTCCATAATCGCTCATGACAGTGGTGGAGAATCTCTGCTGATCATTAATCGTATAAAATAAATCAGCTCAAGCCATCTCTTGGACTGAAACTGTACCATGGCTGGATTGTAGAATGCAGAAGGAAGAGGCCCTGTGGCTTTCTGCCTTGGTTGGCTTCAGCCCCTTTAAGACTGCTAATGCAGGAAAGCACAGTGCATCACAGAGAAAAAAAAAAAACAACTTGAAGACTCACTTAAATGATTGACCTATTTCTGGGCTCTCTGTTGTTGCAAATTACAAGAATATACTGTGTGCATTTTCAGGTAATTTGATACTATTACCTTAAAACTCACTGGTTCCACCTCCCCCTTCCCTCCCCTGTTCAGATGGAATATCTGACCTTTTCCCTTGGCAGGCTGCTTCTCTTTTCCAGGTAAGTGATGATGATTTTATACCCTGGATGATAATCAATATGTAGAAGCTGTCTTTATTGATTTGGATAAAACCACCAATTATGGCTATTTTGAGCAGAGCTCGATGGGATTAGATGTGATTACATGGGAA
>PVLC010011908.1:0-45748 GCA_004027655.1 Graphiurus murinus
GAGTCAAATAATATGAACATAAATATTTGTAATTATATGTTTACTCTCAGTCTTCAAATATATGTTTCCATTACTTTATTCAACTTTTTGTCTTGGTGGTTGAACACAGGCGACAGCATAAGTCTAGGAAACATCATGCTGAGGCTCAGTCTCTGCTTTTGGAACACTTCTTTCTGTATTTCAGTGTTACTACCTTTGTAAGACTTGCATTTTTTATTGCTCTTGAGAAGGCTTTAATTTTGTTCTAATGAAATAAAACAGAAGAGACAATAGAGTAAGATAACTTTTTTCAAAATCTGATAGCTCTTTATTCAAGAAAAATCTTTCCTGGAAGCCCTTTTTTTTTTTTTTTGCGGTACTGGGGATTGAACTCAGGGGCATTCTACCTCCGAGCTATACCCTCAGCCCTATTTTTTATTCTTTATTTTGAAACCGAGTCTCACTAAGTTTTGGAGTGCCTCACTAGGTAGCTGAGGCTGGCCGCGAACCCGAATCCTCCGGTCTCAGCCTCCCAAATGCTGGGATTACAAGCGTGCGCCACCACGCCCGGCTGCCCGTTGTTTTCTTTTCTTTTTTTTTTTTTTTTCGGTACTGGGGACTGAACTCAGGGGCGTTCTACCTCCGAACTATACCCCCAGCCCTATTTTTTATTCTTTATTTTGAAACCGAGTCTCACTAAGTTGCGGAGGGCCTTACTAGGTAGCTGAGGCTGGCCGCGAACCCGGATCCTCCGGTCTCAACCTCCCAAATGCTGGGATTACAAGCGTGCGCCACCACGCCCGGCTTGCCCATTGTTTTCTAATTGAAAACTTCATTGGCAGAAGTAGGTTGAGTTGCTCTGCTTTTTTGCTTTTCTAAACCTTCCCCTCAGTGGTTCCTGAGGTCCTTGCATGGTTTTGCAGATCACATTTTATTACCACTGGAGTAAACGAGACACTGATGAACTGTCAATCATTTCATGGAAGTGCTATCAACTAAGATTCAAGTGTTTACTATCTCAGTTATGAAGTTTCCATGTCTAAAGGGCAAGTTAAGAGTGAACGAATAGTAAGGTGAGGTGATGCACACCTGTAATCCTTGTACTTAGGAGCCCGAGACAGGAGGATCTTAGGTTCAAGGCCAGCCTCAGCAACTTATTGAGGCACCCTCTGCAACTTAGGCTGAGCCAGGAAGATCGCAGGATTGCGACCAGCCTCACCTAGTGATGTCCTCTGCAACTTAGTGAGACCCTGTTTCAAAATAAAAAATAGAGCTGGGGGTGTAGCTCAGAGGTAGGACGCCCCTGAGTTCAATCCCCAGTACCACAAAAAACAAAGATAAAAAGGGTTGGGGGTATAGCTCAGAGACAGAATGCTCCTGTGTTAGATCTACACACACATACGGTGAGTGGGTTTGAAACCCATTTGTACCTTCTAGACGAATGAAATTAAAAAATGGAATGAGATATAAAGGAGTTCAAATTGGCCTTAACCTTATGTCATGGAAACAAATTACATATTGCATTTTTTCAGATCTTAAAGCTCCTTTGAATTTTAGTTAGGTAACACAAAGCAAATCTGATTTGAGATTTCTATAGGTATTTTTCTTTGCAGTATCATCATCATCTTTATGTATTCTCCTTGATTCAGTCAGATTTTTATTACTTTTTTTTGTCATATCTTTGTTCACTTTTTATTCAGCAAACATGTATTTGAATGACTGCTGGTATCAGACATTGTGTTAGTTATGGAGCCACAAAAAATGGATTCACTCAGTACTTGCCTTCAAAGAACTCTCAATCTAATGTAGGATCCATCTGTAAATAATTAATTGTAATATAAGATCTTAAATATAGTGCAGTAAAGATAGGATACATGAAATGCTTTACATCCTCTACTTTATTTAACAGTTATTTTCCCTGAAAAAAAGACAAGCACCTTCAGGTAGGAGCTTTCTTTACAAAATTCAACACTGTCTTCTTCCTCCCTCCTTTATTGACAGTGCTTTTACCAGGGAGAAGTAACCACTCTTTACTATATTTATTTTATAATTTTTTTGTGGTACTGGGGATTGAACCCAGGGGCATTTTACCTCTGAGCAACACTTTCTAGTCCTATTATTATTATTATTATTATTATTATTATTATTATTATTATTATTATTATTTTGCTGTACTGGGGATAGAACTCAGGGGCATTCTACCTCCGAGCTATACCCCCAGCCCTATTTTTTATTCTTTATTTTGAAACCGGGCCTCATTAAGTTGCAGAGTGCCTCACTAGGTAGCTGAGGCTGGCCGGGAACCCGGATCCTCCATTCTCAGCCTCCCGAATGCTGGGATTACAAGCGTTGCACCACCACGGCTGGCTTATTTTTTGTTTTGAAACAGGGTCTCACTAGGTTGTTGAGAGTCTTGCTACATTGCTGAGGCTGTCCTTGAGCCTGTGATCTTCTGTCTTGGCCTCCTAAGTACTGGGATTATAGATGTGAACCACCATGCCTGGCTCCATACCATACTTATGGTATGGCTATCTATCATAGGAGTTTGTAAAAGGAAAGTGAACCTGAGGGATTGGCTGAATATGGTTCTACCTACTCCAGGGGCCAGGGAGGGAGGAATTTGAATTTGAGCCCAGCACGGGCAACAAAGCAAGACCCATCGCAAAAAACAAAACAATCAGAAAATAAAAACAAGCCGGACGTGGTGGTGCATGCTTATAATCCCAGTACTTAGGAGGCTGAGACCAGAGGATCTGGGTTTGTGGCCAGCCTCAGCTACTTAGTGAGGCTTTTCACAACTTAGTGAGACCCTGTTTCAAAAAAAAAAAAAAAAGGGACTGGGGGTATAGCTCAGAGGTAGAATGCCCCTGGGTTCAATCCCCAGTACTACAATAAATAAGTAAATAAATAAATAAATAAATAAAAATAATAAAAACACATGAGAGCCACAGTAGGAAGATTTAGTGGTTAGTATTAAAAGGAAAGATGTTATTTCCTTATCTTCACCAATTTTTTTCAGTCTCACTGCATTGGTTCCTAAGTCATGGCTTGTCTGTTCTGTTAACTCCAGTTCTTATATGCATATCTTATTCCTTCTTACTCAAGCCAGGCAATCTTTTTTTCACGAGTTTCTGCCACAGTGCTATTTGCCATTCATTGCTAAATGTTTGTTCTTTTCAACAACCTTGGTATCTCTTTCCTTAAAGATATATTTACTTATGTCCCACAAAGCTGAGTGAAAATTCTCTTCTACAAAACTCTCCTGAGGCAGCAGTTTGAAGTGTAAACTTTTAAGAAGGCACCTTTCCAAGTGAAGTTTAAATGTGTGTATTGCTTTTGCTGTGTTAGAAGAACTTGACAGTAAAGTAGCTCAGGGTTTTCAGTCACACAATCTTTTTCTCCAATAAAATTTTAGAAGAAACTCCAATATAAAGGCAGATAGTGATAGCATTCCTATAATATAAATTTATCATATGCATTCAGAATTTTAACAGTTACTTAAGTCAATTCTTGAACACAGTGTGGTTCTTATAATCTTTGCAAAAAAAATTACAATGAAAAATTTTTGCTTATGAATGAAAATGTTAATTTTTATTGTAACAGGCATTTCTTTTCTGTACTTTATGCATGGTACCAAAAATCCTATTACTTTCAGATAGTTACAAGTTTTAACTAATGTAGTTTGTGGAGTTTTAAAACTGTTTAAAAAACCATGTTTTTAAAACTATGTAATATCTTTTGTGTCTGTGTGGTACTGGGGGTTCAACCCAGAAGTGTTTTACTACTGAGTCCTTTTTTATTTCCCCAGCTCTATTTTATTTTGCAGCAGGGTCTCACTAAGTTACTGCATGCTGGTCCTGAACCTATAATCCTCCTGTCTCAGCTTCTCAAGTACTAGGATTACAGGTATATGCCACTGCATCCAGCTAAACTGTGTAATAATTTGAGCATAAAATATAAGATAAAAAGTCCCATTACTACTAGCCAACTGTCAACTCCTAATACTTTGACATCTTTATTTCTTTTTTTTTTTTTTTTTTGCGGTACCGGGAATTGAACTCAGGGGCATTCTACCTCTGAGCTATACCCCTAACCCTATTTTTTATTCTTTATTTTGAAACCGAGTCTCACTAAGTTGCGGAGTGCCTCACTAGGTAGCTGAGGCTGGCCACGAACCCGAATCCTCCAGTCTCAGCCTCCCGAATGCTGGGATTACAAGCGTGCGCCACCACGCCCGGCTATCTTTATTTCTTTTTAAGAAGAGATCATTCAAAATAGTTGAAATACTTTAGTAATTTTACCAGTTGATACCATTTTTCCTCTCTTTCTCCAAATAGAAATTCTATTTTTTTTTTTTTTTTGGTGGTACTGGGGATTGAACTCAGGGGCATTCTACCTCCGAGCTATACCCCCAGCCCTATTTTTTTATTCTTTATTTTGAAACCGGGTCTCACTAAGTTGCGGAGTGCCTCACTAGGTAGCTGAGGCTGGCCTCGAACCCGGATCCTCCGGTCTCAGCTTCCCGAATGCTGGGATTACAAGCGTGCGCCACCACACCCGGCTAGAAATTCTATTTTTAAATATAACACACATACTATATACATTATTTTTGCATGTTTTCAAATTTCATATAAATAGTATCTTTTTTCATTCTGTAACTTGTTATTCAGCATTTTTTTTTTAGTTATTCATATCAATGTTTATAGTTTTAGTTACTAATTTTAATGGGCTAAGCAATGTTCCACAATATGAATATTCCACATATTGATGGACATTAAGTTGTTTACTATTTTTTGATATTACAGGCACCATTGCATTGAAAGTTCTTATAAGTTTGCTCATGAGTGCCAAATTCTCTAGGGGAATGTATCTTGAAGGGGAATTCCTCAGTAGAAATGTGGGTAATCAGTTAGAAAATGATGGTGCAAAATTGCCCTCCCAAGTGTTTCTTTGAAGTTTCTCTCCACCAGCAATGAAAGTGAAGTTCCTGTAGTCCCATATCTGCGTATTGTCACAATTTAAATTTATACCTATTTAGGGGATATGAAGTAATACGTTCCGTTATATCCCCCCCCCCTTTTTTTTTTTTTACATTTCAGCTTTATTGATAGTGAAGTTGAATATCTTTTCATATGTTTCTGGATCATTCTGTTTTTTTCTATAAATTGCTTGTTCATTATTTTTGCTTACTATGATCTTAGATTGAAAATTTATATTATAGTTTGTTGCTTCTTTGTGTTTCTGGTGTTTTTTTATTGTAAGACAGATATATTTAATTTAGTGATATTTGTCATTCCTCCTTGATTTTATTTTTCTTATTTAAGAAAAAAAAAAAAAAAAGCCTTCTGTATCCCAAGGTTATAAGAGTCTTGCCTTATTTTCTTCTGAAAGTTTTGATTTTTACATTTAGGTCTTTAACTCACCAGGACTTAATCTGTTTTTTTGTTTGTTTTTGCGGTATTGGGGATTGAACCCAGGGGCATTCTACCTCCAAGCTACACCCCCAGCCCTATTTTTTATTCTTTATTTTGAAACAGGGTTGCACCAAGTTGTGGAGGGCCTCACCAAGTAGCTGAGGCTGGCCGTGAACCTGGATCCTCCAGTCTCAGCCTCCCAAGTACTGGGATTACAAGCATGCCCCACCACGCCTGGCTTAGGACTTAATCTTTGTATAGGATCGAGAACAGATTTAATTGGATAATCAGTTAACAATAGACAAAATCAATCATCTAGTCACCATTTTTTGAGTTATCTCTTCTTTCCCTAGTATTTTATAACACTTTCTCCATGCAGTCTGTTTCCTTGTATGTTTCCTTATGTGTGTGCTTTCTGTTCTGCACTGTTCTGTTTATCCCTGTACCAACACTTCTTCCTAATATCAGTGGCCTTTATAGTTGGTCATGCAAATCCCCCGTCTCAGCTTTTTTGGCCTTTGTTTTTTCACATGAATTTTATGACCGATTGGTCAAAATCATTATAAGAGGAAATTTCTTGTAGGCTCTTTCAGGATGGACAAAAGACATTGTAATTTCATTTTTATACCAACTGATAATATTAACAATTAAAATTAGACATTTTAGCCAGGCATGGTGGCACATGCTTGTAATCTCAGTACTTGGGAGACTGAGACAGGAAGTTTGCAGGTATGAGGACAATCTCAGCAATTTAGTAAGACCCTGTTTCAACATCAAAAATAAAAAGGACTGGGTGTGTGTAGCTCAGAGGTACAATGCCTCTGGGTTCAATCCCCAGTAGCAAAAAGAAAGAAAAAATATATTCATTTAAATTCCTTGATAATATTTAATTCTAAGCTTACTTATAATTTGAAAGTTAGGCAAGAGGGCAAGAGGCTGATTTTCTACAAGTGAACATACAATATAATACTATAGCTGTGTTAGGTATGTCTCTAGAACTGCTCTTTTTTGATTAAATAAAAGAGGTTTCTTTTTAGTGTTAAGAGTAGTCTTTGTTTACAGATATATAGTATAGAATATCACACTGGTCAATTAACAATTGATAGTTCTATTTATCACCCACATATCAGAATAAACTTGAGTGTATTGTTTTAATGTTCTTTTAATTTTTTCTTCCTTGGGTGGCTTAGCGTGCGCGTGTGTATGTGTGTGTGTGTTGAGGATCAAACCCAGGACCTCATGCATGCTAGGCAAGTACTCTGCTACCACTGTGCTACATCCCTAGCCCTCTCCTTGGTTGCTTTCTGTCCCCAAATATGATTTTCTCTTTTGGGCTTGATTTTTTTATGTTTTTTTTTCCCCATCTTTAAAGAGATGGAGTCTGTCTTTGTTGCCCAGGCTGGCCTCAGACTCCTGGGCTCAAGCCACCAGTCTGGCCTAGCCTGGCCTGGCTTGATTTTTCACTTTATGTTATAAAATTTTTAAAGTATTTTTGTTTTAGGTCCTTTTTCCATTATCAGAATATCAGCCAATCAGCAACATTTGACAAACCCCTTGCTGAGAAGAATATTGTTTCTAGAAACCTGAGATACTTTGTATTGCCTAAACATTCTTTTTTCTTATCCTTTCTATTTGAGGACTGAGTTTCACATCTTCAGCTCTTCCGGGTATGATAAATATTGCTTCCATAACAATATTTTCTTTCTTCAAAAAATATTTAGTTTAAAAGGATATCTAATATGTGAAAATTTAATCAGTATGTTTTTAACTGAAAGAGGTTAGAAAACTGTAAATTTTTCCAAATTCAGAAATAAGTATATTTAAAATATATACATATTAGAAAGTCCTAGAAAAAATACACTCAGGATGGCAGAATGATAGATATTTCTATGTTTTATTATTTTAAAATGTGCACCTATTACTCTTTTAAATAAAAAATACAATTTTTAAAATATATTTTTATTGGTACCTTGTTGAAGGACCTTTCTCCCTTTAACACTCTGTGGAATACTTACAGTTCTTTACCATAGAGACCAGTTGAGCTATCACTGTTAACTTCAAGGAGCCCTTTATTTACCTGCAGTTAAGAAATATCTTGTGCCGGGCATGGTGGTGCATGCTTGTAATCCCAGTACTTGGGAGGCTGAGACTGGAAGATCTGGGTTCGTTGCCAGCCTCAGCTAGTTAGTGAGGCTCTCCGCAACTTAGTGAGACCCTGTTTCAAAATAAAGAATAAAAAATAGGACTGGGGGTGTAGCTCAGACTTAGAATGACCCTGGGTTCAATCCCCAGTACTGGGGAAAAAAAAAATCTTGTGAAGTAGTTCTAGTTCTAATACAAACTCAGAAGCTGTCTTTAATAGTTGTTCTATTAAAAAAAAAAAAAAAAAAAAGAGTTTGATTGTTTGATCCACAGTACCTGGGGAGAAAACATAAAGGGAAAAGATGAAGATTAACAAATTTTGTTATATGCAGTGTCGCTTTTTTAGGGTCGGGGACAGGTCTTATTATGTTGCCCAGGCTGATCTCAAACTCTTGGGCTCCAGTGATCCTCTTACCTCAGCCTCTCTAGTGCTGGGTCTACAGGCATGTGCCACTGTGCTCAGCATTATGCAGTACAATTTGTAAATGATAACATGTAGGATGAAAGTTTTATTTAGTAAATATTTTTGGTGGTACGGGGACTGAACCCGGGGCACTCTACCACTGAGCTACACCCCTATCCCTTTTTATTTTTGTATTTTGAAACAGGGTCTGGATAAGTTGCCTAGGCTGGCCTTGAACTTAGAATCTTCCTGCCTTATCTCCCTACCCCTGAAGTATTGGATTACAGGTGTGTACCACTGTGCTCAACTATTTAGTAAAATTTTTATTTTATCAGAAAACTTACAAGCTTTTTTCTTGGTCACTAATCTTATGAAGCACTTGTTTAGTAATTTTCATTTGCAACATGAGATTGTAGTGATTCAGAATTTTAGTTCATTTGAACTAAATGCTTATTTTTAAATCTCTCATTTGGATTAGCTCCTTTAACTTTCATATGTCATGGGATGAATTATCTTAACATTCTCTTCTAAAAGTTCTGCTTAAATCTAGCATGTACAGTACTTTGGTTTTCCTAGTAATACTAAATATTTGAAGTAGAGACTGAGGGGAAGAAAACAATTTTTTTTAACATTATGGCTTTACTGGGATCTGTTATATTACCTAATAATGAATTAAGTGTTTGTATTTATTATAGGACTTGAAGGTCACTGTGAGGATGGCCCATTGCCCCCTGAAAATTAGACATTCGGAAGTGTCCACTTATTTTTAGCACATATTATTTTAATTTGATGTCAGAAATTTGTCAGTACATGACAATATATTTTTAGCTATTCCAGTGGATACCTCATTTTGGTTTTAATATTAATTTATCTTATAAATGTGTGTTTGTGTGTATGTTACTGGAGCTTGAACCCAGGGGCATTCTACCTCTGAGCTACATGCCCAACCCTATTGTATTTTGAAAGTGTTTTCTGTGTGTGTGTGTGTGTGTGTGTTACTGGGGATTAAACCCAGAGACATTCTATCTTGGAGCTACACCTCCAGCCTTATTTTATTTCTTACTTGGAAACAGGGTCTCACTAGGTTGATGAAAGTCTCACTACTTGCTGAGGCTGACCTCTAGCCTGGGATCCTTCTGTCTCAGCCTCCCAAGTATGGGGATTGCAGGTGTGCACCACCACACCTGAAGCAGTGTTTTCTTTAAGTTGCCAAGGGTCTTATTAAGTGACTGAGGCTGTCCTTGATTGAATTCTCCTTTTTTAGCCTCTGAGTACTGGGATTACAGATGTGTACTACCATAAATATTGATGTTGGGCACCTTTATACATCTATTTGCTAAATAGATATCCTCTTTTTAAAGTACTTATTTAATTATTTTGCTCATTTTTCTTTTTACTCAATTTTCTCAACTCCTCTGTTATGCATGCCAGGCATTTTAATCTCCATATTACAAATGAGAACATAGATTCAGATTTGAGTTACAACTGATTCCAAAATGAATTCTAATTTGCTTGCATTCCATTTTCTAATTTGTTTCTGTTTGTGAAAAAAAGTTTTTATTTTTGTTTTTACATTTTCCACTTTTCATTCTAACATTTTAAGGTTTAAAAATAATTGGATTTTCTTCTATTAATACATATAGATTAATACATATATAATACATATGAATCACATTTTTCCTCTAAGGTTGGTGTGATCTGAATGTGTTCCCCAAAATTCATCTCTTGGAAACTTAATCCCTAGTGCCACCGTGTTGGGAGGTGGGGCCTCTGGAGGTTTTTGCGTCGTGAGGGCTCCGCTTCTTTGAGTGGACTGATGCTGTTATAAAAAGGGCTCATGGGAATGGATTTGCTCTCTGGCCTTCTGTCTTCTGCTATAGATGAGGCAGCAGGAAGGCCCTCACCAGGTGCTGGGACTTCAGTCTTGGATTTCCCAGCCTCCAGAAACGTGAGAAGCAAATTTCTGGCAGGTAGTTGGATTACTGGAGAATCTTTTGTTTTTGTCAGGCCTGGTGTCAGTCTTTGTGAGGCAGGCGTATTTCAGTCCTAAACTTTGAATTTTAAATTCTAGAAGGCTTTTATTTTCAAGGCCTGGTCTTCTGGGTTTCTCAGATAAATGTATGAGGTAATCTTTTTGCCTTTGGTTGTCTGCTCAGGCCATAAAATACCATAGATTGGGTGGCTTACATAGACAAAATTAATTTTCTCACAGTTCTGGGGACTGGAAGTCCAAGATCAAGGTGCCAATAGAGTTAGACACAGCCATTTACTTCTTGGTGTCATCATGACCTTTTGTTGGTGTATGTACAAGAAGAAAGAGTATTCGCTCTTTAGTGTCTCTTCTTAAATGGATGCTAATCCTATAAGAACAGGGTCCCAACCTTATGACCTCATTTAACCTCTTCAGTGACCCTATCTCCAGATTCATACACACTAGGATTAGGGTTTCAACATACGGATTTTGGGAGGGATACAAACATTTCAGTTTATAACAGGCAGAACAACTCCCAGCACTGCAGGATCATTCACATGCATAGTATGTGATCTCTGCTAGTCCTTGCAGAGCTTCACCTCATGTGTGTAACTCAGACCTTGACAAAGGACCTGTGATACGTCCCTGTCAGTACAAGTCTGGTCTGTCTCCTAGCTTCTCTACTTAGGCTAGTTTTTCTTGTGTTGGGACAGGAAAGTGTTTCTGGGCAGAAAGCTGGGGCCATCATGAGGTTCACTTCATCTTTCTCTTCCCTCAAAGATCTCAGAACGGTACTGCCGTTATTCATTTCCTGAAGACAGTTGCCTCATCTATTTTGACTTGTTTTATAGTTGTTTTTGGTATGATAGCAAGTCTGATACCAGATACTTGGAAGCAGAAGAGCAGTCATGAGTATTTCTAAACATAGTAAGAGAAGCTTTAAAGATTTCTTGCAGGCATTTTTATTTTGTGTAGTTAAATTTTTTTTTTATTACCAATAGAGCCTATTTTATGAAAAGTTTTATGAGTAGACTTGGATTTTCTTCATAGCTGTATTTTGAACATGCTGGACTATGTAGGGGGGAGCTTTTTTGTTCCTTGTAGGTATTGATGGAGTGATTCTTGTGATATTGTTAGTCTTTTTGAACTATTTCACTGTGTGTTTGAGACTTTCTATATACAGTAATCAAAGCCTGGTGATGAAATGTTATGACTTACACCCACTAAACCCTGGCAATTGAGCATTTAGTCCCCAGGCGGGCTCTTTCAACTTTCTCTCAATGTATTTGACACAGGATAATCTAAGATATGGCTCTAACACTGGGCAAAGTGACATACTATAAAAGAATGCTTTCTTAATTATAATATTTAAAATTTTCCAGGAGTTTAAAATACTCCTAAGTACATAATTTAACTGTTATTTAGTTCACTTGAAAAATGAAGTCCTTTTTGGCAGGCCATTATAAAGTCTTCAGATTTTATACTTTTTAAAAGAATAGTTATGAGTCTTATATTTGTAGAGAGTAACTAGGCTTGATAGAGTATTCAGATCAGGATTTTTCCATTTTGTATGAAAATTGAATCATTAAACAATGTTCTTTTTCTGTAGTTTTGAAATTGGAAAACTTTTGAGGCTGTCAAAATAGGCTTCATACCTGATTGTAGTACATGGCCAAAATTGAAAAACATTATCATAAATAGTAGAGTTCCAGTAGAACTAGGTGGGCTAATAGTGTAAAATCAGATCTAACTGATTGAATGTGTGTGTGTGTGTGTGTGTGTGTTTGTACTTGTATACACAGGTACTCAGAAAATTTGGCAGTTGAGAATGCTAGTTTCTCAAGGAATGGGTAGATCCTTAAATGTTGGATCTACTGACAAAAAACAAAACTTGTAACAAATTCCAGATATGCTAAGTGAAATTTAGGTACATTAAAGATTTACATGTAAAAGAGAATATGAGTGAATATTTATTATTCAGATAGCTCAAACACTATACCAAATTATACTATAAAAAGAAAGAATGGTAGATTTCTTTAAAACTCAATCCTAAGGAAAGAAGAAGGGTCAGCATGAAACCAGCAAATTATATGTAATACGTGTTTTGCTCCTCAGACTTAGAATATAAAGCTTAGTCACCTATAATTCAAGAAGTCCTTTGCCTCCCTCTGAGGCATTGCCTGCCCCACTACTCAGTCTCCTAGTTTCCAAAAGGCAGGGTCATTCTTCAGGAACTAGGCAGACACACACAAGCCCACTAGTACTATTGCCTATTGCTGCCACATGGTGTTGCTATTGAAGCTTGGTCTAGAAGCTCCCTTGATTTCTGTCAGCTCTCTGGTCTAGAACTTTGCATAGACTTCACTGGGGCCACCACAACTGGCTAGGATAGATGATTTTAAAAGACCTCTGATTCACAGGACTTCCATCAGTATAACTCAACAATACCTAAATTTCCCTCCAGTCTATTTTGTGTGTATTGGAGGAGGGTGGTGCTGGGGGTGGAATCTCCCACAGGCATGCTACGCAAGGACGCACTGCATGCTTTTTTTTGGTGTGGTTCTGGGAATTGAACCCAGGGGTATTTCACCTCTGAGCTTTACCCTCAAGCCCCCCCCTACCCCTTCATTATAGCTACTTAGAAAAATTGCCATATCCTTAAGAAATTGAATAATTAGGATAACCCAGCAATACTATTGTTAGCTATATATCAAAGAGAAATAACATATATCCACACAAAACCTCATACATGAATATTTACAGCAGCAGTGTATTATTTAATTAGCCAAATATTAAAATAAAAAACCCAAATGTTCATAAACTGATGAATGAATAAAATGTGGTATACCTACTCAATGGAATATTATTCAGCAATAAATAGAAATGCAGTACTGATACAGCTGCACTGTGGATGAGCTTTGAAAAAACTGTTAAATAACAAGTCAGTTACCAAAAAATATGATTCTATATATATGAAAAGTCCAGATAGGCAAATGTGTAGAGACAGAAAGTTGATAGGTATGCAGGAAGTGAACAGTGACTGCCAGCAGGTATGGATTTTGGGGGAGGGGTGATGAAATGTTTTTAAATTAGTGGTGAGAGTTGCACAAATCTGTGAGTATATTGAAAATATTGAACTGTACACTTTAAATGTATAAATAGAGCTGAGTGTGGTGGCGCACACTTGTAATCCCAGTCTTGGGAGGAGACAGGAGGATTGCAGGTTTGCAGCTAGCCTCAGGTATTTAGTGAGGCCTTCTGCAACTTAGTGAGACCCTGTTTCAAAATAAAGAATAAAAAATAGGGCTGAGGGTGTAGCTCAGAGGTAGAATGCTTGAGTTCAATCTCCAGTACCTCCCCCCAAAATACATATATGAATTGTATTGATATGTAAATTATATCTCAATAAAGCTACTTTAAAAGTTCATGTGAATGTTACAAATTCTGTTGCTATTAGCTTTTTTGTTTCAGCATTATAAGCCTAAATAAATCATTATATGTTGAGATTCACATATTTTATATATTTAATTTTATATATCTCATTTTCACATTCTATTACTTGAATTTACTGTTTTATTAATCCATTTGTTCTTTTTTGCCATTGAAAAGTTTATTGCATTTTTCCATATATGATGATACCTTCTTGAAGGTGTTCCCAAATTAGAATTTGGTGGGGTTTTTATAATTTGTAATTTATCTAGTTGTTTAGAAGGCATCTTGCCTCAGTACATTTAGTCCATTTAATATTACTCTTTTTTTTTTTTTTTGGTGTGGTACTGGGGCTTGAACCGGAGGCATTCTACCTCTGAGCTACACCCCCAGCCTTATTTTGTTTTTATTTTGAAACAGGATCTCACTAAGTTTCTGAGGGTCTCATGAGGTTGCTGAGGCTGGCCTCCAACCTTTGATCCTCCTATCTCAGCCTCCCAAGTGCTGGGATTACAGGTGTGTGACACCACACTTGACTTATACAATTTTGTATGTGTGTGTGTGTGTGTGTGTGAGAGAGAGAGAGAGAGAGAGATTGATTGATTGATTGATTTTGAAACAAGGTCTCACTAAGTTGTGGAGGACTTCCCTAAGTAGTTGAGGCTGGCCACAAACCTGTGATCCTTCTGTCTCAGCCTCCCAAGTACTGGAATTACAAGCATATGCCACCACGCCCAGCTTTAATAATAGGATTTAAAATTGAAGTTGGTAGAAGTACTCTATTTTCCGAAGTTTATCTATAGTTCTTTTATCTTTGGCAAGAGAAGACATAGGTAAGGCTTCTTAACTGTTATGCCTTTATTGGCATTTTAGTGTTTTGTATGACATGTTCTAATTGTTGTATATGTTAATATATCTTACAGAAAAAGCCACAAATGAATACAACACCACGGAAGACTGGAGCCTTATTATGGACATATGTGACAAAGTCGGAAGCACTCCTAGTGGGTAAGATGCCCGGTGAATGTCTAGGAGATGATTGAGATGTAGTTTTAGCTAAATCATTTAACTATTACTGGAAGTACTTATTTAACTAAACTAAATACTTAGTTTTGAGAAAGGAAAGAGAACCAGTAGGCTGGTTTATGAGACTAACCTTATCCTGAAAGAACAAATGAAAAAGACTTCAATTGAAAATCTGAGTTCTATGGACATGGATTATTAGAGGCTTGACACAACACGGACATGTCTCACCAGTGAATAGATTAGCTATTTAGGGAATTTCCTGTGACTTAGGAATGTGTAATGTAAATACAATAGGTAACATAATGAAAAAAGTGAAGGTAAAGAGTGTTTTTGAGGAGGGTGTGGCAGTTAAGCTGACCTGAATATATCCTATGTTTGTGACAATGATAAAAACATTATTTTAACATTCAGCTTTTCATAGTACATTCACATGTTTATATGTGAACCTCTTAAAATTATATATTGTGCTAGTTCTTTTCAAGATGCGAATTTCTTGTCTGAAAGCTGTCTTGAAAACAATGGAGAGGGTTTATATGATATAAAATGTTATATTGACTAACATTTTGTGAAATGATTTGTCTCTTGATTTTGTAATATGCAGTGTTTACAACAATTTTTTTAAAGCTCTACAAATTTATGAACAAAAATTATATAAAATCACTTTATAGACTTCTTCATTTAATAAAGTTTCCAGGATTTTATTTTAAAAGTTATTTGGTTAGAAAATATATATTTTAATGTTTGAGTTGAAATTCTCAAAAATTTTTTTCTATTTTTTCCTTAGAGCAAAAGATTGCCTAAAAGCCATAATGAAAAGGGTAAATCATAAGGTTCCGCATGTTGCTCTGCAGGCATTAACTGTGAGTAAAATTCCTTGGTATTTTTCCAAAAGAATTAAATCAGAATACTATAGTGATACATGTATACCCACGATAATAGCAGCATAATTCACAATAGCCAAATTATGGAACCAACCCAGATGTCTATCAGCAGATAAATGGATAAAGAAAACATAGCATATACACACAATGGAATTCTCAACCTTAAAGAACAAAATTATGTCATTTGCAGGAAAATGGACGAAACTAAAGATTGTGTTAAGCCAGTTTCAGAAAGTCAAAGGTTGTATGTTTTCTCTCATGTGTGGAAGCCAGAGCAAAGACAGGAAACAAAGGGGACTTTGGGTAAATGTGGAGAGAGACCAGTAGAATAGAAAAGGGGTTTGGGGAGGAAAGTGAGAGAGGAAAAAGGATTGAGGAAGGAAGTAGTTCAAATAATGCTTTGGTAATATATAAAGATATTACTGCTGGTTTTGCTAGCATGTGTGGGGCTGGAGGGTGGGGTAGCAGGGTGGGATATGGAGGAAAGTACACCAAGAACTGTGTGCATGTATGTTTATATCACATTGAACCTCACTATGATGTATAATTGTAATGCACTAATAAAAGTATATTTAAAAAAATCATGTTACTTGACCCCAGATTTAAAAGTGCATTTATTTCAGTAAGTTAAGTACAATAATATTTCAACATTTGCATTTTAATTTTCATTTTAATTCATAGCTTCTTGGGGCTTGTGTGGCAAATTGCGGAAAGATATTTCATTTAGAAGTATGTTCCCGTGATTTTGCAGCAGAAGTACGTGCTGTGATAAAAAATAAGGTAAATTTTAAAAAGGAAGATATTTGTCATTAAAGTATGTATATTATACCTCACTTAATTACATGTGATAATGTATTATAAATGAAATAATTTTTATATGAATTGAAATGAAACTTCTTGTTCTGAAATTTGATTTTTTAATTTATACGACCAAAAACATTTTTCTCTCCAAATCATGTATACTATTAATAAGAGGTATCTTTATGGGGGTCTAATAAGCAGTCACTGTGTTAACTATTTTCTATAGACTTCTTGTTTAATGTTCCTAGCCACCCTTGGAAGTTGGATTCTCTTTTCCTGTTTTACACTTGCAGAAAGAGGCTTAAAGAGAAGTTAAGTAATTTTTCCAAGGGCATGCAGCTAATAATTGGCATAACTGAGGTTCACATCTAGGTTTCTGTGACTCCAGACTCCAAACTGTAACCACCATTCCATACTGACTCAGAAAAGGAGCCTTTGTTTCAGAGCAGAGTGGAGAGGGCCCTCATAGGGTAGTTACTGACTTCTTTGAGACAGAAACTTGAAAGCATCATTCTCATGTTATTAAGTGGCAGAAATCTCAGAATTTTATTCAAGTTTGTATTAAAACCATGATGTATAACATAGAGAATATTAAAGAAAACAGAGGAAATAACTTCTGAATATAAGAAATACATTGTCATAGCAGGACTTAGAAATTGATGTTCTAGAAGGGTGATTGTACATGAAACAACCATATGTTAACATGTAAGTAGCTATCTATTAATTACTCAACTAGACTGGGGATTACTGGGCTTTTGTTGATCTTCATATAATTGAAGAGAATTTTGGTGGTAATTCTCTTTGTCAGATAATTTTAGCACTTGTTTTAACTACAAGTTTTTGGTTTTTTCCCTTTGCTTTTCTTTAAAAGGCTCATCCTAAAGTATGTGAAAAACTGAAATCTCTAATGGTGGAATGGTCAGAAGAATTTCAGAAGGACCCCCAGTTCAGTCTAATATCTGCAACTATTAAATCCATGAAAGAAGAAGGAGTTACTTTTCCCCCAGCAGGTTCTCAGGTGAGAGCTTCATTCAGATCCATGGCTGGCCCTGTACTATTTTGAAGGTCTGTATCTTCAGTGAAGGTTAGGTGAGGGACATCCTCCTCATTATTTCCTACCTTCCTTCCCCAAGTGGTGACCTGACCTAGTGCCTTTCATTTAGTAGACATTCTGATTGGTTTTCTTCTACATAGTGGAACTTAGAAAAGTGAATCAGATAAAAACAATTTATCTAACAATTTTATGCTAACAATTTATCTAACAATTTTATGCTACTCTAGGTCTGGAATCGTGAACGGCTTAGATGTATGGTAGATCTTATGTTCAAGAGTTTATGGTAAATTTGAAGGGTAACCATATTTGTGTAAAAATAACCGACTTAAATTGTAAGTGACAAATGAGCAGTGAATGGTGTAAAGACTAAATGCTGTCTTAGTAGGGAGGAGAGAAGGGAGCCATAGATTGGGATGGTAGGGATGTGAAAAGGTAGAATTTTATGACTCACATGTTATTTTATGAGACTGGAGTAAGCTGGGCGTGGTGGCGCACGCTTGTAATCCCAGCATTCGGGAGGCTGAGACTGGAGGATCTGAGTTCGAGGCCAGCCTCAACTACTTAGTGAGGTACTCCGCAACTTAGTGAGACCCTGTTTCAAAATAAAGAATTAAAAAAAAGGGGGGCTAGGGGTATAGCTGGGAGGTAGAATGCCCCGAGTTCAATCCCCAGCAAAAAAAAAAAAAGAAAAAGAATGGAGTGAAGAGATTTTAGCAGGGGAGGAATGACATGAACAAATTAATGGAATTGAGAATTGTTTGTTGAATAGTGATATGTCTAAAGTGAGTAGTTCATATATAAGATGGGTGGAACTATAAAGTTAGAAATGTCTTTGGAGAGATCAGGATTAGTTTTAATAGCACATGGGAAGGCGAAGGCAGGGATAATGACTCAGAGTGGGCTGGTTTTTTAGGTTTATGGGGAAAAAAGCACTATATCTCGTGCTTTGTTCTCAGTTCCTTTTGCTATCCAATTAATACTAAGATGTGGGCTAGGGAAACAGACTAAGGAGGGGAGTATTATATTTTCTTTTAGACTATAGATTAAAAAGGCAAAAAATTTAATACCTGTTTAGGCCTATAGACATAGGATAGAGTTTTAGATTAAAGTTTTTTATAAATAATAAAAGCAATCACTGTCTTCCTTCTAAATATCTTTCTCAAAAGTGTGTGTTAAAGAACAAGTTGATGGGGACAGGGATGTAGCAATGTAGCTCAGTGGTGGAGTACTTGTCCAGCACAGGGAAAAAAAAATCTGTGTGTATATATATATATGTGTATGTATGTATATATGTATATATATATACATATATATAAGTGTATGTATATGTATGTATATATGGAGAAAGAGAGAGATGTGTAGATAGACATATGGTTGATGATTCAGAGTTTCAGAGTCCTGGATACCTGTCTTTACATGCCATTAAATTTAAGCATGACCTTTCTTATTCTTTGCTATGCCTGAAAAGCTACCACTACTCAGCCACAGTGAGTTGTAGAAGACTCCATATGTATTCCTAGAACTGCACCTGTTGTCTGACTTCCCTCCTTTCCCCTTCAGTAATTATGATGACTTCTGGCTGGCACTTCTCAAACTCCATGCCTGTAGCAGTAGAGCACTGCTCACTGAGGAAGAGACCTTGGACAGTTGAGATCAGGAAGTACAATCTGGAAGGAGTCATATTTGTTCATTCTATAAATATTTAAGTACTTTCTGTATGCCATGTTCTGCGTCAGATACTTAGAATTATGCAATGTGTATGCCAGTTCATGCCCTTCGTGCATCTGTAATGTTTTCTTGAGAACTCTGATATTTTAGTATTTGAAAACAACTATATAAAATTGTCATAAAGAATTTGACTTTTAAATGAAACTTAGTTATATCATTATTTTTTTTAAATTAGCATCTGTAATTATAGAGCTTGCGTTTTCTTTGAAAAGATACTTATGTTCATTTTACTCATACATTCACAGATTGCCTCAGCTGCTGCCAAGAATGGAACGTCATTGAACAAAAACAAAGAAGATGAAGACATAGCTAAAGGTAAATGATCAAGTGTGTATAATTTAGTATCGCTTAAAATATCCTCACCAGAAGATTTTATTGAAATAAGAATTATAACAAAACTTAAGTGTACTTTTAATTCTACCTCAAATCTGAAAACAGTCTAAAAGTAAGGAAAACAAATGACATAAGATGAGTTGTTTTTTGTTTTATTTTAGATTTGATGTATGCACTTTTGGTCTTTATTCAAAGAATTCTAGGACTTTATAAACACATAGTTGAGATCTATCTCTCTTTGGTCACTTTTAAAGTCCATAAGATGCAGGGAGAGCATCCTAAGGCACATGATGTACCTACACAATTATATCAAGATCACTCACTGAACTGAACTTGAGAGGGAGGGAGGGCGAGGGAGTGGGGTGGGAATTGGGGAAAGGGTCAGATGAGAAATGTGTGCACATTTGTCTTTATCAATTTGTACCTAACAAAAATGTATATATACAAAGCACGAATTATTACAATAAAAATAAAGTCCATAAGATGAGTTTGATTCATTTTCCTTTTCAATAATATGTGTTTAATGTCCTACCTTTAGAGAGATTATATTTCACCTTTTTTGTAATGCCAAAGTATGAGTCAAGCACAGAAATATGTTCATGGCTTGTTCTATATGGAAAGCTACCCATATTATAATGTCACAATCTGTTTGCTATAAAAATAATAGCTGCTTATATGACAGACTGTGATAATAAGGAATGAGCAAAACTATATTTTAAAAAATGTCATGTTTCTCTGCCCCCGAAAGTTAACTACATAGCATTTAATTGGACAAATTAAATATTCACCTGATTTATTGTTAATTATGACACTGTTATCTAATACTTTTTTAAGCTTTAAAAAATAAAAAATGATCATGTCTACCTTATGTTTTTGCTTTTTAATTTTTCAAACTAGCTATCGAGTTGTCATTACAAGAGCAGAAACAGCAATATACAGAGACAAAACCTTTATACCCATCTGCAGAAATTCAGTTAAATAATAAGGTTGCGCGGAAAGTGAGAGCTCTATATGATTTTGAAGCCGTTGAAGACAATGAACTCACCTTTAAACATGGTGAAATTATTATTGTTTTGGATGACAGGTATGTTTTAAATCTTTATGGAATATCCTGAAGTTTTTTGCTATAACATATTTAACTGAGAATCAGTTCTTTGACTTTTGATGTATTTAAATAACAATAGAACTTTTTCATACCTTAATTATTTTTCCTAAAATAAATGTTAATTAGTTAATGTGAATTTCTTATTCTTTTGTTAAATTTGCTGGTAAAGTATCTTTTATAACCTGGATGAAAGATGTATTAGGTAATCTTGTTGATGACCACAGTTGAGAAACATACATTCATTCATCTGAATGAATTTACCTTGGGATTTGCACATACGAAGATAATTGGCAGAAAATCTTTAGGAAGAAGTATTGCTGTATTACCTTGATCAAAGCAACCAAAGCTATGCTTGGCTCCTCCCAGATTCTTAAATCTACTACTGTACTCACCTCTTTATTACTTAAAGTTGTAAGGAAAAAACATATTGATCTATATTGAGCCTAATTCTACTTTTTTACTTTTTAAAGAAATTTATAAAATTTAGCAAGAGTGAGACTTAATAGCTCATCTCTATGAACAGAGATTGCAGATGTATTTCATATTAATTATAAATAACTCAGGACATACCAGTTTAGTGTATTTTTAAAGGAGTAGATGTGTAATGGTTTCACTTTGACCCAGTAAATACTAATTGAGAAAATATTAATGTATAGACTACTTATAATAAAATAAATGACACAGTTCTGTTTTCATCAAACCTAAAAAATAAGAGAGTTAAAATTACTTTACAGACAATATGGAAAGCAGAATGTGGTGAACACCTTAAATGAAGCTGTGTTGGGGGCCAGAAAGTAGTCCCACTTGGTACAAACACCCATAAGCTTATCTGGGGCTGCATTTCCGGTGAAACCTGACTGATTTTGACAAGACAGGAAAAATTTTACAAGAAATTGTGAAAAGGAAAAGGATGGTCCCTTAGGCAGCCAAGATAGGACTGTATTTACTGAGAAAATCTTTTTTTGCCTTATTTTTTTTTTTTTTAATAATCATTTGAATTAGAGCACATGATTCCTGAAAGAGAGTAAATAGAAATAACGAGGTAGTGTGTTCCCCAGGTGTGGTTGGACATGCATGTAATCCTAGTACTTGGGAGGCTGAGATAGGATTGCACGTTCGAGGACAGCCTCAGCAATGAGACTCTCAGCAACCTAGTGGGACCTTGTTTCCAAACCAAAATAAAAAGGGCTGGGGATGAGGTAAAATGCTACTGGTTTGAATCCTCATTACCATACACACAAAGAAAAAATTAAAAGAGGGTGGTGCTTTCTGAACACTCGCTTCTGAAAATCTTTAACTTAGAAGTTACCAAAGATCTTAGGTTTACACTTTTGATACTGTTATATAACTATAAAATTAAAGACATTTATAGATAGAGGCAGAACTATAAAATGAGTAGTTTTTGCTCTAAGATTCAGATTTAGAACATTGCTTTTTTTTTTTTGGTACTGGGAATTGAACCCAGGAACATTCTATCTTTGAGCTACATGCCTAGTCCTTTTTATTTTTTGTTTTGAAGTACAGTTGGCCTCAAACTTGGTAATCCTCCTGTTTCAGCCTCCCAACTACTGGAGTTACAGGTATGTGCTTCTGTGGCTAGAACATTACTTTTTTTTTTTTTTTTGCGGTACTGGGGATTGAACTCAGGGGCATTCTACCTCCGAGCTACACCCCCAGCCCTATTTTTTATTCTTTATTTTGAAACCGAGTCTCACTAAGTTTCGGAGTGCCTCACTAGGTAGCTGAGGCTGGCCGCGAACCCGGATCCTCTGGTCTCAGCCTCCGGAATGCTGGGATTACAAGCGTGCACCACCACGCCCGGCTCTAGAACATTACTTTTATATAATAAAATTTTCTAAAATAAATTGTTGTTCCCAAGGTACTGATTAATCCCACAAATGCTTCAAGTTGTACAGCCCTGTGCTATGTGTTCACTCATTTCTCTTCTTTCTCTATTGTAACTGCTGGGAATCTTTCGTATAGAATCCTGTGATGTTTCTTGGCTTCTGTGGCATTATATGCCCGTTGTAATCTACTGACCTACAACAAGTAGAGGGTCATATTATTGTGGTGCACCATGTCTTTTTCACTGGTGTCCATTTAATAAACACAAAAGAAATAATAACAAGCCGGGCATGGTGGTGCATGCTTGTAATCCCAGTACTTGGGAGGCTGAGACCGGAGGATCCAGGTTGGTGGCCAGCCTCAGCTACTTAGTGAGGTTCTCTGCAACTTAGTGAGACCCTGTTTCAAAATAAGGAATAAAAAATAGGGCTGGGGGTGCAGCTTGGAGATAGAATGCCCCTAGGTTTAATCCCCAACGCCACACACACACACAAAAAAAGAGTGAATAACAGATTCACAAACTAATCTTCAGTTAAGTCTTATCACTGCAAAAAAAACATTTTTCCTTGTAACTGCTAAGAGAATTCAACATGAGTATGATGCAGTAGGTAGATAGACTTCTGTCATTTTGTTAATAAGACACCACACATGTTTACCAGTAAGTTTTGGGTTAAATGTTGTCATTCTAGGTGATTAGCAATCACCGGCAAAATATTAAACACAAATGCAAAATTAGGTGCTTAAAGGTCAAATGACAATTTTTGGCTAAAAAGAAGTCATTCAGATGATCCAGAAACTGACTCTCCATTGTTTTTAGGTTTGTGTGGAATTAAAAGCATGAAATTAAGCTGGGCGTGGTGGCGCATGCTTGTAATCCCAGTACTTAGGAGGCTGAGACAGGAGGATCCAGGTTCAAGGCCAGCCTCAACTACTTAGTGAGGCCCTCTGAAACTTAGTGAGACCCTGTTTCAAGATAAAGAATAATAAAAAAAAAAAAAAAACCCCAAACAAACAAAAAAACCATGAAATTAAAATTTTCACATGCAGAGCTTCCAGCCCTTTGGAAATACATCATTCTTGAATCTCAGTTTAAGAAACACTGAGATGATTTTAAAAGGCGCACATTTCTTATTAACAGAATATACCAAAAAAGCCTTTCATTTTCTACATTTCTAACTATATCTCATTCCTCCTTATTTTGTTCTCTACATAAACATTTCAGATAATCAAGTGGAATTCTTGCAAGTTCTAAAAATGCTATGTTCTGATTAGACCTCTTGTACATTTGGTTCTCTGCCTGGAAAGCCCTGTCAAAGGAAACAAAAGCTTTTAAAAAAGAAAAGGAACATTATTTGCAAGACAGGTTTGCTAGTCTCAGCTACTTAGACCCTCCACAACTTAGACATACCAAGCTTTAGAAGAGTTAGCTCCTCAAATTGAAAAACAAAAAAGGTATTTTAAGGAAAAGACCCCCAGATGATTACCAAGGCTTCAGTGTTTACTATTTGTGTGTTCAAGCAAAAATTGCAGTTTTCTCACATTACTATTTTACCCTAGAGGACATCACATACCTTTATCCATTGTCATTGGAAAAGTCAGCAGGTGAGTTGTTTTTGTTAAAAAGCCAATAGCTTGCTTGCCAGGCATGGTGGCACAAGCCTGTAATTCCAGTGCATGGGAGGCTGAGACAGAAGGATTGCAGGTTCAAAGCAGGATTTAGCAACCTAGTGAGACCTTGTTTCAAAATTTAAAAAAAGTAGGGGAGCTGGAGGTATAGCTTGAAGGTAAAATGCCTCTAGATATAATCCCCAGTACCAAACAGGCAACAACAACAAACCAGTCAGTAACTTAAAGGAAAGGGCCAAGTTTTTATTTATTTGAAACCTGTGATTTCTTTTTTTTTTTGCAGTACTAGGGATGGAACCTGGGGGCATTCTACCTCCAAGCTACAGCCCCAGCCCTATTTTTTTATTCTTTATTTGGAAACAGGGTCTCACTAAGTTGCGGAGGGCCTCACTAAGCAGCAGAGGCTGGCCGAGAATCCGTATCCTCCAGTCTCAGCCTCCCAAATGCTGGGATTATAAGCCAGCACCACCACGCCTGGCTCTCTTTTTTTTAATCTCAGTGCAAAGCTTTTTGTTTCTTTGTACTTGTCTTTTTTTTTTTTTTTTTTTGCGGTATTGGGGATTGAACTCAAAGGCATTCTACCTCCAAGCTATACCCCCAGCCCTATTTTTTATTCTTTATTTTGAAACCGAGTCTCACTAAGTTGCAGAGTGCCTCATTGGGTAGCTGAGGCTGGCCGCGAACCCAGATCCTCCGGTCTCAGCCTCCTGAATGCTGGGATTACAAGCGTGCGCCACCACGCCCGGCTTTGTACTTGTCTTATTTATGTCTCTCCTATCAGATCATTTGATTCTGAAGATGGTCAGCACTTCCTGGGTGGAAGGGAGGCAGGGGGAAGGAGAGAAATACCAGAAGGTAAAGCAAGATAACATATTCTTAGTTGGTAGGGGAAGTTGAAGCACATTGCACTGGATTTTAAATTTCTTGAGGGTACAAACTGTCTTAATTATTTCTGTAACTTCAGTGCTTAGCCTGAAAGCACTATTCTGTCCTTGGTAGAATTTCATAAATGTTAGCCAAATAATCAAGAGAGTACTTTCACTGCCAGGTATAAAGATATATTAACAGGCTCTATTATTATATATTATTATTATTTTTTTAAATTTTCATTTTGTTTATATTTTGACAACCAATTGAGTTTCTTCAGCTTGAACTCCTTGAAAAAACAGAAGCCTCTGGTTTTATTACGGTTACATGTGTGCATGCCTGCTCGCACACGCGCCTACACACACACACACACACACACACATAAGATAAAATTAAATAAAAAAATGCATTAGTACCTTGTGTAAGAAGAGAGGTTTGAGAACCCTATGGGGCTCCTATACCTCACACCACAATATTAACAGGCTCTATTAAACAAATAGGTAGTAGTTCCCTCTTATCCCTGGGGGTTATGTTCCAAGCCTCGTCCAGTGGGTGCCTGAAACCATCAAAAGTACCAAAACCTGCATATACTGTTTTTTTTTTTCTATAGAAACATATTTATGATAAAGTTCAATTTATAAATAAGGGACACAGAAATAAACAACAATAATAAGATAGAACAATTATAACAGTTATAAATGTAATAAACTTATGTGGATGTGGTCTTTCTCTCCAAATATCTTTTTGTACTGAAATCTTGGCAGATTCAGCATGATTTTTTCTTTGCTTATAAAGTGAAGAACTTTGGCTTTCCACTTAAATGAAGCACTTTATGGCTTCTTTCGGACGTACCTAAATTATGCTGGCGTTACTCCTCTTGCTCTTTGGGTTGATATTAAGTAAAATAAGGATTATATGAACAGGCAATACACTACTACAATATTCAGTCTGATAATCAAGACGGCTACTAAGTGAGTAGCAGGGGTAGTGTATATAGTGTGGATATACTAGACAAAGGAATGAAGCGTTGACTTCCTGGGCAGGATGGTGTGCAGTGTAAAACTTAAGAGCCAGGTGTGGTAGTGCACGCTTGTAATCTCAGTACTTGGGAGGCTGAGACCAGAGGATCCGGGTTTGTGGCCAGACTCATAGGCACTCTGCAACTTAGTTAGACCCTGTTTCAAAATAAAGAATAAAAAATAGGACTGAGGTGTAGCTCGGAGTTAGAATGCCCCTGGGTTCAATCCCGAGGACCATGCCAAAAAACAAAGCAAAACAACAAAAAAAGTATGGATTACTTATTTCCAGAATTTTTCCTTTAATATTTTTAGGCCATGATTGGCCATATATAACTGAAACCATGAAAAGTGAAGATAAGTGGGCGAGGGATTACTGGATGGACTGTTATAATCCAATGGAATACAGAAATGAGCTTCTGAATAGAAAAAAGTTACGAACAAGCAGTTTACAAAAGCAGTCTAAATAGCCACCAACACAAGTGGGAGCTTGGATAAGTGCGTTAGTGCAATGAAACATGATTTCACTCCTGCCTCACAGCAAGTGTGGCTCGGATGGTTCTCATGATGGGGGATAGTGACATTCTTACATGATGCTGGGATAAGGAGGAAAGTGAATTTCCACAGCTGCTCTAGGAAACTTTTTGGGGGGGGAGGGGGTACTGGAAGTTGAACCCAGAGGCCTTCTACCTCTGAGCTACACTCCCAGCTCTATTTTATTTCTTGGATTTTGAAACAGGGTCTCACTAAGTTGCTGAGGCTGGCTTCAAACCTCTGATCTTCCTGTCTCAGCCTTCCAAGTACTCGGATTATAGGCATGCACCATCACACCCGGCTTTCTAGGAACATTTGACAGCATGAAATAAAATTAAAATGGTTATATCTCTTGGTTTTTTGTTTTTGTTTTTTTTTTCCTTGATTGCTTGTTTTTTAAATGGGGTCTCATTTCTTACTTTGTTGCCCAGGTTGGCCTCAAACTTCTGGGCTCAGTTGTTTTCAGTTGTTGCCTCCCAAGTAGCTGGTCCAGAGGTGTGGGCCGCTGTTCCCCGCTAGCTAGCAAATCCACATCTTCAATAAGCCTAGAAAAACTGTTGCTTGTGTGTCCTCTAATCCAAGATAATCACTACCTGAGTCTTTATAATGGTGAAAGACTGGGACCAAACTTAAATGTTCATTTATACAGAAATAAGCAAATTAAATATGTCATGTTCATGTGATAGAACTTAAAAAGATAAACAAGATCTGAAAGTGTTAGTATATAAATTATAAGAAATCTGTAATGGTTAACATCTGTGTGTTTATATCAGTTGGCTGTAAATATAAGCAAAAGAAAAAACAAACTGGTAGGAAAACTACATATCAGCTTTATGGTGGTGGTGTGGTACAAAGCATATGAGTTTGGGACTTAGAGTCAGTGATAAAGGGGACGTCAGTGTTATCTGTGTTTTGTTTTTTAAAAGCCCAGAATCAAATATGGTTTGAATTTAGCTATGTGGAACATGGATATTTTATTTTCAATATATTTTATTAAATTTATGTATAGTTGGTTGTGAACTAATATTTTCCAAGTAGGCTAAATTTAATTTTTAGTTTAATTCCTCTTGATACCACAGTACTAAAATGTAAATGAAAAATTGACATCTTTTTGTGCTATATTTTTAGTGACGCCAATTGGTGGAAAGGAGAAAATCACAGAGGAACAGGACTCTTCCCATCTAATTTTGTAACAACTAATTTAAACACAGAGCCTGAGGCAGGTAAGTTTAGTTTTAGAGATTAAACCTATTAAAGTTTTTTCACTTAAATTTTATGATTGGCATTTCAAAGAAGATGGCATTAAACTTTGGCTTTAAATTATTTGTAGGCATTACAGTTTAATTTACTATTTAACTAAATTAAATGGTTAGTTTATTCCAGGGATATATTTTTTTTTTTTGTATGTGTGTGTGGGGTACTGTGGATGGAATCCAGGGGCCTTCTACCTCAGAGCTACACCCCAGCCCTGTTTTATTTTAAAATAGCGTCTCACTAAGTTGCCAAGCGCCTCACTAAGTTACTGAGGCCGGCTTTGAATCTGTGATCCTCCTGTCTCAGCCTCCCATGTACTGGGATTACAAGCATGTGCCATCATACTTGTTGCAGAAATCTTTGTTTTCAATCCTTTTGAGAGCCGGGCGTGGTGGCGCACGCTTGTAATCCCAGCATTCGGGAGGCTGAGACCGGAGGATCTGGGTTCGCGGCCAGCCTCAGCTACCTAGTGAGGTACTCCACAACTTAGTGAGACTCGGTTTCAAAATAAAGAATAAAAAATAGGGCTGGGGGTGTAGCTCGGAGGTAGAACGACCCTGAGATCAATCCCCAGTACCGCAAAAAAAAAAAAAAAAAAAAAAAAAATCCTTTTGAGAGTTAATATATTTAATATAAATAAGTATTGAAATCAACCTAATTACATACTGTTAGAGACAGTTTGTATCTATTCTATACAAAAGATATTCATCAGTGAACCACAGTGATGGGGGGAGCTGTTGTAGGGGGCTGTTGGCAAGTGCCAAGTGTGATTACAAGTGTTATATTTTAGATTTCCCCTTGATTTGACTCTAGGGAGCTAAAGATAAGAATAAAACAGTGTAATCAGGACCCTGAAGTTCTGGTTCAGTTCTTCTGAACACCCCATTCTGCAGCCACACATAGTTCTCCCTCAGCCACTATAAGCCATGCTGAGAAAGCATGCTATTTGATATGTAGGGAGAGAGGTGGAGACTTACTGCTCATAAGAGTCCTAATGATGACACAGAGGTAAAATAGTGAACAGTTTTGTCAGGCATTGTGCTGAATCCTTGGCACTTTTTCATTCTTACAATTCTATGAGATTCTATGAGATATATTCTTTCATTACTGTTTTATAGATAAGGAAACTGAAGCTGAGGTTTTCCATGTTTAGTAAGTGGTAGGGCCAGGATTCTTTTTGATGTGTGTGTATGGTACTGGTTTATAAACCCAAAGTTAGGGGATTCTATATAGTGATCTCCTTCCGCATAAGCTAAAGAGACTGAATTGCAGTTTGGAAAGTAAAACATACTCTTTTTTTTTTTTTTTTTGCGCGGTACTGGGGATTGAACTCAGGGGCATTCTACCTCCGAGCTATACCCCCAGCCCTATTTTTTATTCTTTATTTTGAAACCGGGTCTCACTAAGTTGCGGAGTGCCTCACTAGGTAGCTGAGGCTGGCCTCGAAACCGTATCCTCCAGTCTCAGCCTCCCGAATGCTGGGATTACAAGCGTGTGCCACCACGCCCAGCATAAAACATATTCTTGATTTTCAGTATATTCCTGTGCTATTCTGAGTTCTATTCTTTAGGAAATAATTGAAAGTTAGATGAGTATTTGAATTAAGTGGCTGTTTGGACTTAAAAATCCTTTGGTTACATAGACTTTGTTTATTTTTTTGCATTACTGGAGCTTGAACCCAGGACCTTGGACATGCTAGGCAAGTGCTCTACCATTAAGCTACATTCCTACCTCATTGATTTCCTTTATGTGTTACTGGGGATTGAACACAGGGCATTCTACCTCAGAACTATACCCTCATCTCTTTTTATTTTTTGTTTGGAAACAGGATCTTGCTAGGTTATTGTGAGTTTTGCAGTGTTGCTGAGGCTGGCCTTGAACCTGCGATCCTCCTGTCTAAGCCTCCCACGTACTGGGATTACAGGCATGTGCCACCAGCTTGGTGGTTATGTAGATCTTTATTGTAATTTTGTTTTTAATCAAAATTTACTTAATTAAAATTTAGTATCTAGCAACATTTAGATAGCTTTTGGGGTACATATATTTGAATTATATTTTAGTTTCTCTTTCTGAAATCCTTTTTTCTTGGGCTGGAAATGTAGCTCAGTGGTAGAGCCACTTACCTAGCATGTGCAAGCGTTGAGTTTGATCTTCAGCACCACACACAAAAAACATTTTTTTCTTTTGTATATTACTCCATTGGTAACATTGTTTTCAGAAAAATGCTCCCACTAATATGCAGATTCCATGAGCCAAGGATTTTCATCCATTTTGTTCACTATATATAAATGTCTAAAATGATACTAGGCAAATAGTAAGTGCTAAGTAAATATTTGTGATATGTATGAATATGTAATAACATTGACTATGAAGTGTGATAACTAAAGAATTTCAGTTTTTTTCTTATGGATAATCATAGGACATTTATAAATTAATGACTAAATTACCAAAGTAAATGCTAAAGAACTTAAAATTTACTTTGTTTCCATAACAGCTGTGGACAAATTGAATGTAATTGAGGACGATGTGGAGGAAGTTAAGAAATCAGAGCCTGAGCCTATTTATATAGATGAGGTAGAGTTCTTCTTTTGTTTAATAAACTATTAAGACTTTTCAAATGTATTGAGAGTGCTTGGAAAAAGTGATTTTTATATTCACTAAAGTTAAAACTTTTTGACTTTTTAGTGTCTCCCGTTACTCTTTTAGGATAAGATGGATAGAGCCTTGCAGGTGCTTCAGAGTATAGATCCTGCAGATTCAAAACCAGACTCCCAAGACCTCTTGGATTTGGAAGGTACTGAGTGAACAGTGAGGTTTCTTTAATGCTTTTTAGTACTTTAGCTATGTGTAATGTCTTGAGTTTCTTCTGTCTTATGTTTGTTTTTTGAGATTAGAAATTCCTGATGGAGAACAGACTGATGTATTAAGATCATAAAAGTATGACTTGAAAGGTATCATATACTTGTGTTTCCTCCTCCTCCTCCTCCACTTTTTTGGTTGTTTTGTTTTGTTTGGTAACTCGGTATTAAACCCAGGGCAGTCTACCTCTGAGCTACATGCTCAGCCCTATTTTATGTATTTTTATTTTGAAACAGGATCTTGCTAAGTTGCTGAGGCTGGTCTCAAACTTTTGCAATCCTTTTGTCTCAGTCTCCCAAGTACTTGGATTACAGGTGTGTGTGCACCACCATACTCGGCTTGCATATCTTTTTCAAGAAGAAAGTTTTTCTATTTCTATAAACTCGCTAGTAAAATTGACTAGAGATTTATTGTCCAAAAAGGACAAAATTAGCAATAACAACCTACTAAATTAATTGAATCCATGTTAAAAGTTCTTGTTTAATTCTGTGTATTGTAACTTTAAAGTTCTACCATATATGTGTTCAGTGTTAATTTTGGTAGTTATTTGATGCATTCTAAATCATTTGATGCTTTTTAGTCTCTATGAGATTTAAAGCAACTAAAAGAAATGTTTTTATGCTTTTTAAAAAAAGTCCTTAGTGAGAACAATGTAATAAATGGGTAAATCTTAAATCTCTATAGATGGGAACCTGCTTATGAATATGCTATTCATTATATCTGTGTTTACATTTGGAAGTTACAAAATGTTTAATTTTAAAATGTCTTAAGCCGAGCCAGGTATGGTGGCACACACTTGTAATCCCAGTACTTGGGAGGCTGAGACAGGAGAATTGCAGGTTCGAGTACAGCCTCAGCAAGCAGTGAGATTCATCAACGTAGTGAAACCCTGTTTCCAAATAAGAAATAGGGCTGCGGGTGTAGCTCAAAGTTAGAATGTCCCCAGTACCACTAAAAAAAAAAAAAAAAAAATCCTAAGCAATAATCTGTACAGTTACATATTTCATACTTTGTGACTTTAGTTTTTTGTTTGTTTTTTTCCGTTACTAATAGTTTTCTAGATACCTTTAAGACATTCATATGGTTTTAGATGTCACAGTCTGTAAACTTGGTTCATAGAAACATAGTGAGATTTTAACTTTGACCTTGCCTTTGGTCACACGATAGTAGTATGTAGTATTGATGGTGCTGAATAGTATTAAAGAAGGCCTTTTATAGCTGGGCATGGTGGCGCACGCTTGTAATCCCAGCATTTGGGAGGGTGAGACTGGAGGATCCGTGTTCACAGCCAGCCTCATCTACCTCGTGAGGCACTCCGCAACTTAGTGAGACCCTGTTTCAAAATAAAGAATAAAAAATAGGGCTGGGGGTATAGCTCAGAGGTAGAAGGCCCTGAGTTTAATCCCCAGTACTGCAAAAAAATAAAAAGGTCTTTTATAATCTTTTCTCTAGCATTAACTTAATTCTGTGATTGTTATGCATATGCATGGTTGCATATTGGTGCTCTTTTGTTAAAAAAATGTTGTAATTGGCTTAAACTGGATTACATTTCTAGATTTTTAAGTATTTTTATCTTTATAGATATCTGCCAACAGATGGGTCCAATGATAGATGAAAAACTTGAAGAGATTGATAGGTAAGATTTTTTTTTTTATGCAAAGAATAGAACATATAATTTTCATAGCCTTTTGGGAAAACTTAGAATTAGTGAAAGTTTAGTGAAACTGCATTATCTGTTGAAATTATTTTTTAGCTTCTAAATTCTTATAAGCTAATAGCAAGGCAGTGCTTTTTATTTTTGTAGCCATCTATTTAATGGCACCATTATACATAGAATTGTGAACTCTGGCTTTTATCAAACAAGTCATTGTCTTATTTGGACTGTAATTGAGGGGATAACAAGAAATAAAGGGTAAAGTAAATAAAGAACAAAATGAAAACAGAAATCTTAGACAAACATTGACTTATTATATGATGAGTAGTGGTATTAAAAAGTTTCAAGTGAAGTTTTCCTGATTTGGGAAGCTAAATCCAGTGCAACACACTTTCTCTTATATTTCTGTTTCTTTTGGGCTGTTAATTTCATTATCCCACCTAGTTTTACTGTTCTTTAGAAATAGCGACACTGAAGGATAGACTATCACAGTTGTAAGCTTTTAACTTGCTTTTGCCACCTTCTCTTACTCCTTAGAGCATTCTACCTCTTAGCTACACTCCCAGCCCTGTTTTATTCTTTCATTTTGAAAGAGTCTCACCAAATTGCATGGGCCTCACTAAGTTGCTGAGGCTGGCTGCGAACCTGCCATCTTCCTATCTCAGCCTCCCAGTACTGGGATTACAGGTGTGCACCACTGCACCCGGACAGTTTCATATTTTGAATGTGCTGATGGCATTTTCTTGTTTGATGGCCACTTATACATTTGCAGCTCCTTTCTGGAAAACGCTTGCTGTGCTTCAGCAGGTTTTTATTGACTCTTTACCCTTAGCAAGTACTTAAGAGATGAATCAGATATTGTTTCTCCCTTTCAATGGGTCATCAACAGCTTGTTGTTTCTACTAAGAAAAACAGCTCTCCTGTCAGAAAATTAAATTGTCATTTCACTTTGATCTGTCACTGGGCAAAATGAAATTTTGTACCATTATCACTGTAAAATCATATGAAGTAAACATGAAAATGACTCCAAAAATATCTAGATAGATTTATTAAAGAGAGATCTGTTGTATGGACTTAACCATGTTCCAGACAGTTGTAATTTGATTTCTATTATGCTCCCTCCAATTTTTTTTTTATGTGTGTGGTGCTGGGGATTGAACCCAGGAACATTCTCCCTCTGACCTACCCCAGCCCTACTTTATATTTTGTTTTGAAACAGGGTTTCACTAAGTTGCTAAGGGCCTTGCTAAGCTGCTGAGACTGGCTTCAAACTTGTGATCCTCCTGTCTCAGCCTCCCAAATACTGGGATTATAGGTGTGCGCCACCACACCTGGCTTCCCCAAATAACTTCTACCACCCTGATCAAGATGCTCTTTTCATTCTTCCCCTGTGTGCCCTGTGTGTTCCTTTTGTTTGCCTTTATCACACTTGTCCCATCTATCCTTCCTCAGGAGACAACTGAAATCTCAGCTTTACCGTAAAGTTTTGTTAATCTTCCCCAAGCCAAAATAATCTCCTCCTCTATATTCTTCTGATCTCTACCCACTTCATATACTTTTGCATTCAATTATGTTATCTTATGTCATTTGCTGTTTTTCTTAACCTTGTCTTAATCATAATAGATTATGATTCACTTTTGCTTTTGTTGTAGTTTAGTTTTGAACATAATTCAATAAAAATTTGTTATTACTTTGAAATTATATCTTAGATCTTTAAAGGTGATTTCAAGCACTGTGACCATGGCTTTCCTCTGCATTCTCTTGATATTTCATCAGTATACTGGGCTATATGAATCAAATGCTGATGGTTAATATTCTTACTTGCATGTTTGTTAGCATGTACACTTAATTGTGCTTTGGTAGTTTGCAACTGATCTATTTTTCTTTCTTTCTTTTTTTTTGGTAGTACTGGGAATTGAACCCAGAGGTATTATATCTTCAAGCTACATCCCCAACCTGATTTTATTTATTTGGAAACAGCTAGGTTGATGAGAGTCTCACTACTTGATTAGGCTATACTCAAGCCTGCCATCCTCCTGTCTCCGTCTCCCAAGTACTGGGATTAAATAACAGATTCTAATAGAGGAAAGCTGATAATTATGATTAGTTTTTGATAGGACTGTCTATTTACCTGCCTCTGCTTCTTGCCTGTTTGTCTTTAATATAGGGGGGGGGGGAACCCCACAGTCAGTAGACAGGCTTGTGGATATTTTAGACCAAATAAAAAGCAGACATTTAACTTTTATAAACTTAGCAATTACAGAAGACTTGTTTATTAATTCCAAGAAAACAGACAAAATTGTATCTAATCAGAAAGGAAGAATTTGCTCTGGAGTTCTTGGGCAAATGTGAAAATGCTCTTATCTGGATTTGTTGCTATTATATAATAAATTGTATGGTTTCAGGTACTTTCTCAAAATCAGCTAACAAGCCGGGCGTGGTGGCGCATGCTTGTAATCCCAGCATTTGGGAGGCTGAGACCGGGAGGATCTGGGTTCGCAGCAGTGAGGCACTCCGCAACTTAGTGAGACCCTGTTTCAAAATAAAGAATAAAAAGTAGGGCTGGGGTGGGTATAGCTCAGAGGTAGTATTTATTTTTTATGGTACTAGGTATTGAACTCAGGGGCATTCTACGTCTGATCTTCACCCTTAGCCCCGATTTGCTTATTTGTTTAGTTTTATTTTAGTATTGTATTTTTTGTGGTACTGGAGATTGAATCCAGAGGCATTCTACCTTTGAGCTATACCCTCAGCCCAATTTTTTATTTCTTATTTGGAAACAGGGTCTCACTAGGTTGATGAGAGTCTCACTATTTGCTGAGCCTGTCCTTGAGCCTGTCTCAGCCTCCCAAGTATTGGGATTACAGGAATGGGCCACCATGCTGGGCTCTTTCTTTCTTTATTTATTTGAGGTACTGGGGATGGAACCCAGGGGCATTCTACCTCTGAGCTACACCCTCAGCCCTATTTTTTATTCTTTATTTTGAAACAGGGTCTCACTAAGTTGCGGAGGGCCTCACTAAGCAGCTGAGGCTGGCTGCAAACTCGGATCCTCCAGTCTCAGCCTCAAGGTTGCTGAGGCTGTTCTCAAACCTGTGATCCTACTGTTTCAGCCTCCCAAGTACTGGGATTATAAGCATGTGACACCACACCTGTCTGACTTGCATTTTCAAAGATAATTATTATTTATAAAATTTTCAGTTGATCTTTTTTCACAGATATAAGCAAAGAAAATGTGTGTTTGTGTGTGTGTGTATGGTTCTGGGGATTCAACTCTGGCATTCTATCTCCACACTACACTCCCAGCCCATTTTATTTTGAAATAGGGTCTCACTGGGTTGTTGAAAGTCTAGCTAAATTGCTGAGACTGTCTTCAAATCTGCCATACTCCTGTCTCAGTCTCCCAAGTATTGGGATTACAAGCATGAGCCACCACCACACCTGGCTGATATATATATATATATATTTTTTTTTAAATGAGTGTACTCCTTGTTTTCATCATGTTGTACTTCACATAGGCCTTCCTCAAGTACTTTCTTTTACTGCAATTTATAATTAAGGCTTGGACTCATGTAAATTAAAAAACTATTTTCTTTATAATTGAATTTTCAACAGAAACCTATAACATTAAAATAACCAAATTCTCCTAGCACCAAAATTATTAATTGATTGTATTTTATGATGTCTGGAAAGGATTTTTTCCATATTATTTTAAAGTCATACCAGTCTAGCTATTATAAGAATTAAGTAACTTCTCCTCCCAGTTTACCTTTGTGAATATTCTTTCATTTTATATTTTAAAAACCTCAAAATATGAATAGAAAATGTGTTAAATTTAAAAAAAGAATTTATGTTGCTAAAAACATGCTTAAAAATGAGAGTATGAAGATGCTTTTTCTTCTATATCAGGAAGCATTCAGAATTGTCTGAATTGAATGTTAAAGTCTTGGAAGCTCTGGAACTATATAACAAATTGATGAATGAAACACCAGTATATTCAGCCTACTCAAAGATCCATCCTTCAGCACATTACCCATCTACTTCTGCTGGGGTTCCAATGCAGGTGAGCATGGTTTTTGAACAGTTTTTCAAAGTATAAAGTATTAAATTTTTAAAAAATGTTTCAAAGCATAGTATTAAAATTTCTGTGGTCCATTAATACAGTTATAAAACTTATCTTTGATAGTTTCAAGAAATATTGGCTAAACAATTAATGTTCACTAGAACAATCAGATATAGATATGTCCCAAATACATTTTAGTTGAGTTTGATTATTAATGAAAAGAATATTAAATATATGAGGGGACTTCTAGTTCTTCACATACTTTTGTAAGTATATATTATAAACCTTTGATGTAAGTATAAGTCCTTTCCTAAGCACAAAGTACATGTATTTTGATCTAGGAACTGATGCTATTCCTGCTACCCATCAGGAAGACTGCATGTTTCTGTAAAAATATCGTTCAAGATTCCTTTGACTTACATGATTATTAAAAGGCTTAGTTAATGAACTTCTTTAGTTCTCAGAACATGCTTTATATTTTCTTTTGTTAAGTACTTGGCTTAAAATTGTTAAAATTTCATGCATAATAAAGATATGCTGCTGACATAGCAGTGACAGATGCCATGAGCCCTCCATAACGCATCGTTTTTCAGTGCTTCTCACCTTTCTGTGTTTGCCAGCTGACAGGAGTATGTGTATATTTATCAGTGTCCCCACTTTGAAGACTTTTTCAAACTTTAGCAATTAAATTTAAAATGAGCTTCGATAAACAAAATTTATGTTAATTTATGAGAACAGGTACATAAAGGAGTGTGTGAAGGAGACACCAAGGAGGAAAGGTAGAATGTGGGTGCATAAATTAGATGATTTGACACAACATAATTGTTAAGCTTAAAAAAAAAAAAAAAAGAATGGTTACTGTGGTAACTGTCACATCAGACAAGATGCATTTATCAAATATGCCAGGCCCCAATCTTTTTGAACATTACCTGGGAGGGTAGAAAGGATTTCTGGGTGGAAAAACACTGCTGAACTTACTCAGTGTTGCTTCTGATTTCAAAGTGTCATTTGCTGCTGCTGCTGTAAAAACAGGACAGAATGGAAATATCTTCAGTATGGCATGATAGAACTATATGTTTACTTCGTGGGGTGTTTGTAAAGAGCTGATTGCCATTTATGGGTCAGGCTTTTGTGGTTGTGTTCTATCTGCAGTCTATGTTTTCCTGAAGCATAGTTTCTTTAAAGTTAACTTTCCATCAGTTTTATTCTTCACATGACCTCCACATGTACAGTTCACACATAAGAGTATTTACAATATTTAAAAGTTCCTATTCTTATTTTAAAAATACCTATTAGAAGAAGGTGGGGTAACACATCATTAGTTATCTCTGTGAAGGCCACTCAGGAGCCCTAAACTGCAGAAGAGATCTGTTCCCACAGAATCAGTCCTCCTCAGTAAGTTGTTACATATTTCCTAAGGACATAATGTGATTGCACTTTATATACTTTATTTAGCATTTCTTTTTTTTCTTTTTTTTTTTTTTTTGTAGTACTGGGAATGGAACTATACCCCCAGCCCTGTTTTTTATTCTTTATTTTGAAACAAGGTCTCACTAAGTGGCGGAGGGCCTCACCAAGTAGCTAAGTCTGGCCGAGAACCCGGATCCTCCGGTCTCAGCCTCCCAAGTGCTGGGATTACAAGTGTGTGCCACCATGCCTGGCTTTTATTTAGCATTTCTAATATTCTGAATTTTCATGTGAATGATCTTTGCCTTAAAAATGACCTAATTTAAAACTGGAGCAATGATTGTTACTATATGATACCTATTACACGTGTACATCCTTTCTAATGTTGTGTATAAGTAGGCAGGTAGACTATCCTTAAGGAGCTGTTATCATGAAAGTTAAGTACAGCGCATATAAATATCCAGTGACTTAGGCTGTTTTTGCTGTTTCCTGAAGATATATCTTCTCTGCACCTCAGCTCCTTCCTTTTGTCCCGTTTTAAAGGTAGGAGACATAGTAGTCATGGCACCTTGGTACCATTTTTTCCCCTGACCTTTTCTCCAATTGGAAGGAGTTGGATGGATCATTCTGGAATGCGGATAAAGAGGGTCATCATTTTCACAGTGACTTGAAGTGTTAATGGGCTTCCATTCAAGGGAGTGTTCTATGGCTTTATAGCAAGACACATTACTGAGTAATAGGCATTCTGGGTAGATTCCAACCACTTCTTAAAAATACACTATTGCAGAGGGTGTGGTAGCACACACTTGTAATCCCAATACTTGGGAGGCTGAGGCAGGAAGATAACAGGGTTGAGGCCAACCTTGGCAACTTAGCAAAGCCCTCAGCAACTTAGTGAGGCCCTGTTTTAAAATAAAAAATAATAAGTTGGGCGTGGTGGTGCACACTTGTAATCCCAGTACTTGAGAGGCTGAGATAGGATTGCAGGTTCAAAGCCAGTCTTGGCAACTTAGTGAGGCTCTCAGCAACTTAGCGAGATCCTGTTTCCAAATAAAGAATAAAATAGGTCTGGGGTGTAACCTGAAGGTAGAAGGCCCCTGAGTTCCATCCCCAGTACCACAAAAACAAACACTACCTCTTTTTTTCTGTCTTCCAAGCTTCCTGCAAAATAAAAGAACAACCAAGCAAATCATGTTTTTATAGATTTGGCACTGTGGTTGGGAAGCTCTTCATTTTTTGTTTTAGGGTGGATAGATTGGTGAAATTGGATTGGTCCTTGAAGAACTGTGACATTTTCTTTAAGTCTTAAAGTTTTAGATATGTTAGGTAGATGTTTGGGAGAACATTGAGTCAGCTGTCTCTTTGGTTAATAGACATATCCAATTCAGTCACATGGTGGAAATTACATGGGTCAAAACATGCACCAAGTAACTGTTGCCCAGAGCTACAGCCTCGGACCAGATCATATGGGCTCACTGAGATCTCTGCCTCCAAATGTAAACTCCTCAATGACAGCACAGCCTGCTCAGACTCCATATTTAAGGTAAGTTTTGTGGAGCTTTTAGAATGAGAATACTTCTCTTTGCAAAAATAGTTCCAGTTTTACACTTAAAATGATGTGTTGTACACCAGGTATGGTGGCACATACCTGCAATCCTAGCTACTCAAAAGGCTGCGGCAGGAACATCACAAGTTCAAGGCCAACCTGGGCAACTTAGCCAGACTCTATCTCAAAATAAAAACTCAACGGGCTGGAATATAGCTCAGTAGTAGAGTGCTTCTAGGTTCAGTCCCTAGTACTGTTAAATAATAATAAAAAAACGATACAGAAATGCTTATTCATAATCCTATAAACAGGAGTGGTGATCTGGTGTTGCCCTTAGCTTTGCTAACCATACTGGAATGGTTGCCCAGACTTAAGCCTGCAGTTTAGGTCCCTGGGAGAAAATAATGCTAATTGTCCTTTATGGGGACTAAGCCTGTGTGTTTCTGCACTGTGCTGTAGTCAACCTAATGAAGTAAGACAGGAGTACTCAAATTTATCTGCATATACTCCTAAATATTAGAAGAATGTTAGTATTTTGACCCTTAAAAGGAATTATGTTTGAGTTGTGGAATTTGTAGTTTGATTTTTTTATGATTCCCACTTCTCTGAGAATTATGTTTTAAATATTTCTTTTTGTTTGCTTTGTCATAGAAAAATACGCATTCAATATAAGCGTGTGTAGATGATCTCTTGTTTCTTTTCTACTCTTATATCCTATGAGTGTGAGTTTCAGACATTACCTAAAAATTAAATAAACCTGTTTATATGGGTGTTTGGTTAGATTAAAATACAAAATTTTATTATTCTAAATAATACCAAGAATATGGAGGAAAAAATTGATGTAGTGTCAACATTAATAAATAATAATCCTATATTGCAGTCAGTGTATTTGTGTGTGGTTTTTTTTTTTTTTTTTTAGTACTAGAGATGGAACCCAAGGGTGCTCTACCACTGAGCTACATTCCCAGCCTTTTTAATTTTTATTATTTTTTTTTTGAGACAAGGTCTGCCCAGGCTGGCCTTGAACTTACCTCAGCCACTGGAGTAGCTTTTACAGGTGTGAGCCACTGCACTCAGATAAAGTTACTTACATTCCAAAGTATTTACAGGGAAAAATAGAAGTCCTGCAATTTGGTGTGATTTTTCAGCTTAATTTGATATATGTGTGTGTAAGTAGTATTAATAAGTAAAACTACCTGTTCTGGACTACTCTGAGGGTGGATTCAGGGTCCTGCATAGATTACACTGTTCTTTCTTTGAAAGTGAGAAGTCCCTACCAAAGGGAGGCTTGCTTGAAGACGGTGTTTGAGGAGAAAGTGCTGGGTGGGAAGATGGGAAAGGGAGGGTATAGGTGATGGTGCATCTTGAGCAAGGATCTGTTCTCATTGGAACTGGACATGGGGACCACAGTCAGGCACAGTTTGCATCTCCTAAGTTTTTAAATGTTTTGGTGAGGGATTTTGGAGAAAGCAAGGTAAATAGGCCTTATAATCTTATATTTTTGTTGCTTTTTGAGTACTCCTGTCTTACCAGATAAAAAAATTATATTAACAGTATTTGATAGTCTGAAAATCAGAATCAGAACAGTGAGCTATGTAAACTCAAAAAGAAAATGGAAAAGTCATCTTTGTCATGATAATTGGTCTCTGGCCATAACTTGGATAATGCAAAGTAAATATGATTTTCTTCTTAAAATTTTGTTTGTAGCTCTGGACAAGACACTGTTTCCAATCCTCCTTATATGAACCAGAACTCTAACCTTCAATCAGCCACTGGTACAGCTGCTTACACACAGCAAATGGGGATGTCTGTGGATATGTCATCTTACCAGAACACTCCTTCTAGTCTGTCGCACCTGGCAGGCTATCCCATGGCAGTTCCAGCTCATTCAGTTGCACAGCAGCAAACAAATTACCATCAGCAGCCTCTCCTTTAGAGACAAACTGAGCATTTTCTTGAATGCCTTCATAAGTGTATTGTTCAACCCTTGTGATCCTAATCTGAAAATATTAAAGGAAAACTTTTTTTCCCTCTCAAGAGGACCATGGATAAATAAAGCACAAAAACTTACCTTACTCTGAAGGCCATAAACGGTTTTATTCAGTTCAGTTTGTTTGAAGTCTTTTGATCAGAGGCAGCTTAAAGATGCTTCTAGTTACTTTTGTCATACTTCCAATTGTCTCTACGTGAATCTGGACACCCAAGAAGTAGCCTTATGACACTAAACAATATGAAATAGTAGCATAAAATTTTTACTTTAAAGAAACCATTGTTTCCTCCTAAAATGTCAAGTTAAGGGCACTGAAGATCTTCAAATATTTTTTGACTGGATTTTTTTTTTTTTTTTTAGTGTTTCCCACACGCTATTGTTTTAAAACATCTTTTTTGTGTGAACATCTTTTTTGTGCAAGCGTTTATAGCTTGCCAACATATTTCCTTTTGGCTCCTTAAATTGCAGTTGTGTTTGCAGTACTGTCAGTTTTGCTCTCAGTGTTATGTTGAGTAATAATTAGCATATAATTGTCTACAGAAGCAAGAGCAATTTGGAAAGAACAAAAATGTTTTCTGTTTTTATCAGTGAAGACCATGTAACTGCAGATGTGTGATAAAGCCAGTTCCCTGCACAGTGATGCCAACAGTAGGCTAAGGAATGCCCCCCAAAACATTTCCATTTCTTGGGGGAGGGGGGTGGATATTTCCTTTCCTACCAGTTTCATTGGTATTTACAATTGCTCCTAATGACCTTTTCAAGTGACTTTGGCCATTGTCTAGTGAAAACATGGTCCACTTGCTTTCCTTCCTGTGGTGCAGTGTACCCAGGTGCTGCATTTCAAAATCTTCTTACAGATTATACCTGAATTTGAGCCATGAGATGTACCTGATAACCAAGCATGGATGATAAGTGTTTTTACCAATGTGTTGTTTTTAGAGAAGTGATTTGGATTCCATTACTAAAATGTCATCATGCCATTTCTTCCAGAAGCAATTCTGAGCCTTTGGAATAATAGCATGTGATGACTTGATAGAAGGCAACAGATTGATAGGGAAGTGGTTGATGCAGTTTTTCTGAAGCCCATGTTTTAAATTAGTTTTGAATACTCATAGATTCCACATATTGTAGGAATTAGTAGTAAATTGGTAAGGATTATTTTGTTTCTTAAAAATCTGCACACTACTTATCTACTAACTTTTTACATAGCACAACATTGAAAATGCAAATATATATACTTACAGATAAATGATTTTAGGCTGGGAAAAATAAGATTCCTATATATGGAATCTCACATCCATATATATATATATATATATATATATATATATATATATATATTATTTTTTTTTTAAAGAAACCACTTTTTCCTAAGAATCCATTTAAAAATCTGGGCCAGGCGTGGTGGCGGACTCTTGTAATCCCAGCATTCGGGAGGATCCGGGTTTGCGGCCAGCCTCAGCTACCTAGTGAGGCACTCACAACTTAGTGAGACTCGGTTTCAAAATAAAGAATAAAAAATAGGGCTGGGGGTGTAGCTCGGAGGTAGAATGCCCCTGAGTTCAATCCCCAGTACCGCAAAAAAAAAAAAAAAAAAACATTCTGGAAATTTTGTCATTTATCTATTTATAGAAATTTGATTACAAGTACATTCCTTTTTCAAAGAAACTTTATTTTAGAACAAAAAACTGCGTGTAATACTTGGTCTGCATTTAAAGGCAAAACAAAAGTATTTGAAAGCCTAGTTTCTGTTGTATTTCAGATACAAGTAACTGAAATGAAACTTTTAACCTCTGATGCCTCATACTCTCTTTTCATCCAGTATTTTTCTTTCAGATGAATTCAGTCATATACAAATACTCTAAAATGGCACCTTACTTTTAAGAAACAAATCTGTTCTTTAAAAAAAATAAAAAGAACAGAAATATAACATGCAAAGCTGCTCTTGATAATAGTTAATATTTTCGAGCCAGGTGTGGTGCATGCTTGTAGTCCTTGGGAGGCTGAGACAGAAGGATCGAAGGTTCACGGCCAGACTCAGCTACTTAGTGAGGTCCTCCACAGCTTAGTGAGACCCTGTTTCAAAATAAAGAATAAAAAATAGGGCTGGGGTTGTAGTTCAGAGGTAGAATGCCCCTGGATTCAATCCCCAGTACCAAAAAAAATTAATAATAATAATATTTGCATATATATGAGAAATTGGATATTTTCTCCCAACCTATATTTAATAAATTTATTTTAATGTTTATGTAAATAGTCATGTTTAATTGTGATCTAAATTGTAAAAGTTTAGTCTTTGAGCTTTATAAACACTGCATACCCACTAACTTGGAATTGACCAATTCAACTAATGGAGTTTGGGAATAATAAAACATGTGACATGTATATAAATAGTATATATTGGCATTTACCTGTGACATTTTATACAGGCAGAAGTTCCTTCCTTTTAAATATAAATTTTATTTTTGCCATTTATAAGGAATTTTTTTTGTTGGCGGTTGTTGATAGTATAAAGCTTATTTTTTGTTGTTGTTAATAAGAATGGTATGGTTGTTCTTTTTCTTTCCTTGATCTAATGGATTGTATTTATTTTGAAAAATTTATGATTAAATGTTTCTTGCCAAAGGAATAATCTACTTCAGATTTCTACATTGGCTTCACACTTTTAAAATAAAAAAATTTTTTAAATATCTTTTGCGTTTTCATATGAAATCTTGGTACATTAGAATTACTGAACATTTATAATAGAATTAATTTTATTACTATGGAAAAATACCTCTCATGTTAAAATTTATGAATTGAGATACATTTGTGTAGTTTAAAAAATGTATAGCAAACCAATATTGTTTTCTAAATTGGTTATTTATAACTACCTGAACATTAAGTAACTATAATATTTATCACTTAGGATTTGAAATTATTTGTAGATACATTGTCATCTTATACTATTTCAAGTACTTGATTCTTGACTTATAACAAATTTTATCTATATTGAAGATGGTTATAAAGTTTCACTTCCAGTTTCTAAAAATCATTGTAAATGTTTAAAAAGTAATGTAATTGAAGCCGGGTGTGGTGGCACATGCTTATAATCCCAGCATTTGGGAGGCTAAAACCGGAGGATCCAGGTTCATGGCCAGCCTCAGCTACCTAGTGAGGAACTCTGCAGCTTAGTGAGACCCTGTTTCAAATTAAGAATAAAAAATTGGGCTGGGGGTATAGTGCAGAGGTAGAATGCCCCTGAGTTCAATCCCCAGTACCGGAAAAAAAAAAAAAATACTAATGTAATTGGGCTAAGGATATAGCTCAGTGATAGAATATGTGGGAATATGTGAGCGGCCCTGGTTTTAATCCCCAGCATGCAAAAAAATAAATAAATATGTGGTTTAGGGGTTTTCCTAAAAGCTTTTCTTAGTAAAACCCACTAATAAGGGTTTTAAGGCTCCTGAGTTCTAGGAGAGGATCTTTTGAATTGTAATGAGAAAGCTGAAGTTATTTTTAAAAGTAATAAATTATAAATGATAGAGCACTGAATTATCATTTGTTGCTGTCAAAAGGTAGTTTTTTTGTTTTGTTTTTTTTTAATTTGCCTCCGTCTTAGTCAATAAGTAAAGAGTGGACTCAATTTTTTTGTTTGTTTGATGTTTTCTTTTGAAGATTAAAGATTTACTTTAAAAAATTCCCAGAGGAGAAATTATTCTAACTTTTGATAAGTCTGTTGAAGCCTTGTAATTATACATCACAGTGAGATGCAAAGTGATACATTTATATGCACGCGTCACTTGGTGTATTTCCCTCCGGAAATTATTCTAATTTTATTAAGCTAAATTTGAATTTGAGAGTTTTTGTTTTGTTTTGTTTTTTAAATTACTGGATCTAATAAAGAGAAATCATGTTGTTTACATGATATAGTGAGATGAATAGTGCACCTTCAAGTTCATGTCCACCTGGCATGTTGAATGTGACTTTGTAAATATAATTAGTTAAGGATCTTGAGTAGAAATTATCCTGGGCTTAGGGTGGGCTCTCAATCCAGTGACTGTTGTCCTTATGAGAAGACACGGAGGCACATAGTAAATGAGAGCTTGTGAAGATGGAGGAGAAGATGGAGTTACGCTGCCACAGGCAAGGGCTGCCCGGGACCACCAGAAGGAAGCTGGAAGAGGGAAGAGACTCCATGAGACCCTTCAGAGGGAGCTTGGCCTGCTAACCCTCCACTTTCAGACTTCAGCCTCCAGAACTGTGAGAAAATAAACTTACGTCACTTTAAGCCTCCATGTCTGTGGTACTTTGTCCTAGAACTCATGAGTGAACATGTTTGGGGAATTTTGAGAAAGATGTCTCCATGTAGTCCAGTAGCAGTCTTTTTTATCTTTGCCAAAGTGTAATGAAATTGCATGAATAGATGAAACTAAGATCTCTATTAATTCCATAATCCCATTTTACTGATTTTTAATTTCACATTTACATTTCCTTATGCTAGAGGTGTTCATGGTTTACTCTAGAGACAGTTCATACAGAAGTAAACATGCATCATCAGGGAAATGCAAATCTCACATTTCTTCTTCAACTAGATATGTACTCTGAAAAGTATATTGTTTAAATAGAAATATGGGACTTCGCCGGGCGCGGTGGCGCACGCTTGTAATCCCAGCATTCGGGAGGCTGAGACCGGAGGATCCGGGTTCGCGGCCAGCCTCAGCTACCTAGTGAGGCACTCCGCAACTTAGTGAGACTCGGTTTCAAAATAAAAGAATAAAAAATAGGGCTGGGGGTATAGCTCGGAGGTAGAATGCCCCTGAGTTCAATCCCCAGTACCG